>PVJA010032380.1:13656-24278 GCA_004027025.1 Myocastor coypus | reverse complement strand
ACACAAAAAAAAAAAAAAAAAAAAAAAAGAAAAGGACACCTTGGCAATAGTGGTTTCAATTAACAGAAGCTAATATTCAGAATCTGGATTTTGTATTCATGAAATTGATGCTAAAGCTAATCTATTACTACACTTTCAATAATACCAAATCCATTTCTATGTCTTCCATGAGAAATAACAACTTAACATCTATTTCCTCAAAGCCCTTCATTTTTACTTTGGCAACTTTGGCCTTTATAATTTTGTTTTGTTTTGTTTTGGGGGGTAAACACTTATTTTTTATTGACTAGATTACCAACAATTTTCCCCTCAAGTTTCATTTTATGTCCACGCTGAGTGAGTAATAAACAGTGACAAAGTCAATTAGAATAAGCTACGTGAAACACAGCTCACTTTCTTTTAACAGGCAACTATAGATCATTCTAGAATGCACAATCATTCGGTCACTAAGAAACTCAAATGGCAACTTGAAGAATGTAGTCAAGTCCAGGGTGCAGTAAACATCAGTTGAGTATAGCATAATCCTTTAAGGGTTACTGATACTGCATCCCTTGGCCATTAGCCAAATGTCAATGTGGAGGAAATCTTTAGCTAATGCCAAGTGGAGATGCAGAAAATACCATTTTGTCTTAGGGACTGCGCACAGGAACCATAAGGCATGAAAGCACTAAGTACTGACTGCTGAGAGCACCCACTCCAGGAAGGACTTTACCTTCTAGGAGCCCTAAACTGCACCACCTCCAGTGCTCACATGGCTGACTCTATCCTGTGTACCATCTGCCACAGCAAGTAGCAGTGTCTCCACAGCCTATGCTGGAGATGTAGCCCCTGGAAGTGGCTTTCATCACCTGATCCATGAGGGTTTTGGTTCCCTTGTCAAAAGCTTCCCATTCAAATACCCCACAGGTCCATTCCACGCAATCTGCTTGGAATAACCAACAGCCTCAGCATACTTCTTGCTGCTCTCAGGACCACAGCCCAAGCCCATCCAGCCAGCAAGTATGCCAGAGGCCACTGGGGCTTGGCCAGTCTTGGCATTCTCATCAAAATTATCAGCAGTGACAAAGTCAATAGGCAGAGTAATCTTCACACCATTCTTCTCAGCTTTGGCCATCAGGTTCTTTAACAATCTTGGATCCCTCTTCATCAAACAGAGAAGGGCTGATCTCCACGTTGTTGAGCACTTTAAGGAAGGTAAAAGCCATTCCACCACCAATAATCATCTCGCTGACTTTGTTCAGCATATTACTGATCAACTGGATCTTATCAGCAACTTTAGCTCTGCCCAAGATGGGCAGAAAGGGTTGCTCTGGGTTCTCCAAAGCCTTAGCAAAACAGTTCAGCTCCTTCTTCACCAAAAATCCACTGGCCTTCTAGGGCACACTGACTCTCACCATAGAGCTGTGGGCTCAGTGTGCAGAGCCAAAAGCATCATTGACACAGACATCCCCTAGCTTGGAAAGTGAAGCTTGAAAGCGTCTATTTTGTTTTTTTTGTTTTGTTTTGTTTTAATTTTGTATTTATTTTTTTCTTGTTGCAGAACCTTTGTTTGTTTATTCACTCATTTTTTTATGGCCGGCTCAGCCTGCCCCGACGGCAGGGCTGGCGCAGCATATGGTGCCAGGGATCGAACCGCGGTCCCTGAAGCCGCCCAAGCTTTCCCAAGCAGGCGCTTTAGACCACTGAGCCATCCCGCCGGGCCCCGGAAAGCGTCTATTTTGGCCAGCTCAGTTTTAACCTTGTTCCCAGAAGCATCTTTTCCCTTCCTTTCCCCCTACAGGAATGCGGAGGTTCTACAGCAAGATGGCAGGCCCAAAGATGGGTCAGCACAGGCTTTCTCTACTTCTGGGTCCACACAATTCTACAGGAATAGAACATCCTTGCCCAGCAGAGATTTGAGTTCTACAGCAACTGGCTGTAATGAGTACTTGTCAGGCACTGGGCAGCCATCTGGGCAGCCCAGGTGGCTCATAAGGACAACTGATTTGGCTCTGTTGTCCAAGCAGAATGTGATGCTTGGGACAGTAGCCTTGATTCTTTGGTTGTTGGTGATCTAGTTATTCTTCATAGGAACACTGAAATCCACTCTCATCGCGACCCGCTTCCCCTTCACTTCCAGCTTGTCCAGAGTCAGCTTGTTAGAAAGTGACATTCTGGTAACAGAGTAGAGGCAGAAGCCGGGGCCTCAGGGGCCATCGATTCATCTGTAGAAGGCCGGGGACACGTGCAGAATGTAGAGCCTATGATTTAATTTGGACTTACCATCTCCTCCTTTAAAACATTTATTGTCCTTGTCTTTCTCTGCTCTGACACTCCATCACTGTCAGGGCACCAGC
Source organism: Myocastor coypus (assembly GCA_004027025.1). NCBI lineage: Eukaryota > Metazoa > Chordata > Mammalia > Rodentia > Myocastoridae > Myocastor > Myocastor coypus. Next base: position 21,942 of record PVJA010032380.1, on the reverse strand, counting down.
CCTGATAGGTGTCTCACAAGAACTACGGGCGGTATTCATTAGTCAAGTACAAGATGTGCACTGAACACATTCTATTGTGTGCAGTAAGATGATAAATCAAATCTTACTGACCTCAGAATCCTCCTCAAAGCTTTTGCCCAAATTGCAAAATAAGAACACCTTGGATTTAGATATTACTCAAAACTAGAAATCCCATCCACACCTTTGTGACATTTCTTCTGTGAAATTGTCTCCTACTAGTGGACATACATGAAATTGCTCATTTCTCCAAACTATCTAGTTCCTACAAGGTGGCACCACCTGGACAGCACTAATTTTCAAACTGCGTATCTCTATCCGGACCCATACATTTTTTTCTAAATTTTTTTGAGCCAGGGTCTCACTACACAGTTTAAGCTGGCCTTGAGCTTACTTTGTAGCACAGGCTGGTCTCAAATTCACAATGATACTCCTGCCTCAGCCTCCTGAGTGCTGCAATTATAGGCATGTGACACCACACCTAGCTCTGGATCACCTGACAGAAACTACATTTCACACTGACTTGACTAACGCACAGAGTATATAGCAGCTTTTGCTTCCATTTTCTAAAGGCTGTTGAGGAACATACCCTTATTAGAAAAAAGAGGCCTGATGTGGTGGCTCACACTTATAATCCCAGCAGTGGGGCAGGAGGATCATCTCTCTCCCACCATCACTACACTATACTCCTCCCTTAGAAAAATTCACGAGGAGGACCCTGCAATCAGATGAGAAATTAAATAAAAAAAGATTTTGTTAGTTATGTTTGGTCTCCTATTAGTAGGTAATATTGTTGAAAAATAAAAATGAATTTCTTACACTTTCATGTAATATAATTCACTGTAACATAATTGTTCTTAAAGTAATTCAGTATAGTTCATATTGACATTTTAATGAGTATCAAAACTATTACTACTTGGACATGCATATACAGTAAAGATGTGCACAGAAAAAGGTCTAGAAGAATATAAGAGTTTATCGTGAATTTTTCTAGGGGAGGAGTATAGTGTAGTGATGGTGGGAGAGAGATGGTTCTTTTTTTTAAAACTTTTAAATTTTATTTATTTATTTTTTCTTGTTTCAGAACCTTTGTTTGTTTATTCACTCTTATTCTTTCACTAAAGCTTGTGAAGTAAGTCTGCATTTCAGCTATCTGTCTTTATTGGTTGATAGCAATAAGTGAGTCAGGCTTGGCAACTTAATCTCTCTTTTTAGACATGGGAATTTAAATGCATCCAGTTAAAAGATTTCTCTTTAAGAAATCTATTGCACAAACTGTTAAACTCTTAAAAATAAAGTCTACACATTTTAACTCCTATACCAAAATACTTATATGGGGGAGAGAGTGTGAAACAAACATAGAAAACACAATGAACTTTCCTATTAGAAAGGTCTTTTCTCATTTGCCAAGAATGAATGAAAAACTAAGGCACTAATAAAAAAGAAATGTTGGAACCATACTTTATGGACAATTTTGTGATCGTCATGTTCTGCTTATAGTACTCATTACGGAATGAACTGCTTGAGAAGTCACACTCAAGAAGCTCTTAGGTGGCAAGGAGCAGCAGTACACTTAAAAGACAAACAACAAAGGTGCAGCACCCATTCAGTGTTACACACAAGGAAACTGAAATTCAGAGAAACTGAATAACACACATCACAGTTCTGAAGGAGCTGCAGAACTGTGGTCTGCTTTTAAAGTCATGATGTCTTTTATTCAATAAGAATATGTTCATTCTGGGTGCAGATTAGGGAGTGAGAGAGCAGCCTCTTGCTTACAACACCTCAAAAAACAATACTACTAGACTGGGCGTGGTGGCGCACACCTGTAATCCCAGCTCTTGGGAGGCTGAAAACAGGCAGATCACTATGAGTCCAATATGCATAGTGAGACCCTATAGAACTGCACTTATAAAAAAAAAAAAAAAACTATACCAGAAGAAACAAAATGATACATTTCTTAGGACTCAGACCACTCAAAATTTAATAAACAAGTGGTAGAGGGTTTGTGTAACATGTTTCATGCCCTGAGTTCAATCTCAAGTATGACACATAGTGATAGTAATTATTACTATTTAAAGGGTTAAAAATAAGTTGCATAAGTATCTGAGGACTCACTTATCAAAGAAGTCTTTGTTAAAGTAGGTTCTCACTATCTTGTCCTTTTCCTAGGCTGTCCCTGAACTATGTATCCCAGGCTGGCCTCAAACTCAAAGGACTCTTCCTGCCTCTTATTCCTGAGTGCTGGGATTACAGATGTGTGCCACCATGACCAGCTAAAGAAGCCATTTTAAATAGCATCATTAAAAGAATGATATACTAAAGACTCAAAGCAAAAATTCTGTAACAGAATGTTTTGATTGAAAGTTAAGATTTCAGTCCAGAATGATGTTGGAGTGGTGATAAAAACAGGTTTTTTAAACAGAATTTAAGGGCCAGGGAAATAGCTCAGTATAATAAGCACTTGCCCAGCAAACGCAAGGGCCTGAGTTTAATCCTCCAGTTTCACCAAAAATAAATAAATAAAAATAATATTTAAAAAATAAAATAAATAAGTAAACAGAAGTTAAACACTGTTCAGCATCTGTCAAGAAATTAAGGTAACTTGCTTCTGCAGACCTCCAAAGTACGGCACTTGCCACCAGCAGCTCACATATCTACTAATACTCCTAAGCTATCAATGGTTACCATTAATTTTTCAAATGATCTTAATGTATTGATGATGAAAGTCTTCTACTAACAAAAGCTAGAAGTGTCTCACTCATAGTGCCCAAAATCTGGTTAGAAAGAAAATAATGCCATCTTCCAGCCTCACTCCTTAATGGCCCTTTCTTTAGATCAGTGGTTCTCAACCCTTCTAATGCCATGACCCCACAATACAGTTTCTCATGTTGCAGTGACCCCCAAACCAAAAAATAATTTTGGTGGCTACTTCAAAACTGTAATTTTGCTACAGTTATGATTCGGAATGTAATAACATTTTCCAATGGCTTTAGGCAACCCCCATTGGGGTCGCAACCCACAGGTTGAGAACCGTTGCTTTAGATGCAATGAGTTTATGGAACCACTGAACTTGAAATCAACTTAGAAAAACTTTTTTATTTAAGCTATTATCTCTGTGAAACCAAACTTAAGTTTCACATCTGCTAAAACATAACTGAAATCACCTATTAAGAATCTTTTGGGGCCCAGCAGGATGGCTCAGTGGTCTAAAGCGCCTGCTTAGGAAAGCTTAGGCAGCTGCAGGGACCGCAGTTCGATCGCCACCACACACTCATACCAGGCTGCACAAACATCCCTGGTGCTTGGGGCCAGGGAGACCGCGGACAACTCCGTCATCCAGCGGTGCCCATGGGGGCTGGGAACCAGGCCACGCGACTGTATTGCCAAGGGCAGTTCCTATTCATGTTAGTAATGTGGCACATGCTCCAGCCCGTGATCGCTGGGTTGTGGTCTTCATGGCCCTTCAGCTCACCTGTGTCCACGTGCCCAGTTGCTAGAAAGACCCCTTGATTCCAGGTAAGTCAGGAGCAAGCTTGCATCATGAGACACTGTACATGGAAAATGGTATGATATACTGTAGCAATGGCTGTATCAGAAGCCATTGATGTGAGGTGGTACCCTTACTGATGGAGAATATACTGAATTCCTCCCAAGAGCATGTTATACTCACTGGAGTACATGCCTTTTTAAAAGAATAAATATGACAGTTCCTCAAAACCTAAAAAAAAAAAAATCTTTTGGCCCTGAAGCCTGAGGAAGAGCCGGGTGCAGACTCTGGCATGAGCCCAGGTGGCCCAGGCATCAGTTTCAGAGGAAGAGAATTAAAAAAGAAAACAGATCTTTTCTGTATCTGATGGTATAATTGTCTTTGGATACAAATGTTTCTGGAAGAACCTTGAATGCCTAGGGACTTTCGAACCCTGCTGCTCATAATCTTCAGTCCTCTTCTGATCACTTTAGAACTAGGAATACCAGGTAAAAGTTAGTTTACTGGTCAGATGTGACTGTCATCTGCCTACCTGGATGCACTAGAGCACATATACCCAGCAGTGCCTGTAACCCATCTGATACCACTCCTGCATAGGTGTCAAACAATGACAATAAGAGGACTGACTTTCTAATTAAAACCATTGCTGTAGTGCCACGGAGATGGCTCAGTGGAAGAAGTGCTTGCCTGGTGTCTTAGTTACTTTTCTATCATTGCTGGGACAAATACTCGACACTGAAAATGAAGGAAGGAAAGGTTTATTTACCTCACAGTTTGTGAAGGTTTCAGTCCATATTCCACTGGCCCAAGGCTGAGTGGAACAGGGCAGAAAGTATCCAGTTCATGGCAGCAGAACAGCAACAAAATGGTGACAGAGGCAGCTAACTAATCAGGGCAGCAGAGCAACAGCGCTAGTCTGTCTCTCTGTTCTCTTTATATTACAATTCAGGCTCTCTGCCTCAGCTATCCGCCTTAGGCTACACCCATAATCCCAGAAGTACTTAAAACACATAATGCCAGGGATCATAGATCAATACTAAAACACATAATCCCAGCGACTCATGTGTCAAGTCTCAATCTATAGAAATTTCTGCCCAATGACTACATGAGGCTTTGGGGGACAACTAGACATAAACCATAACACCTGGCAAGTGCAAGATCCTGAGTTCAATCCTTAGTATCACAAAAAAAAAAAATTGCTGAACAGGGCAAGGTACTGGCTGGCTTTATGGTACTGCTCATGAAAGCCAAGTTGGTGATGCACCATGGAAGGCTCACAGCACAACTTTACTCATGGGATGTGTTCACTAAATCTCATCTGAACTTCCATAGCCAAAACATATTCCTGATATTTCTCCCATTACTTCTGTTGATCACTGCAATAGATTCTCTCATTACTTGAATTGTGGTATATAATTGTGAACTGTGGAGAAACACAAGGTATACATAAGGTTCCAAAGGCTCAATACTGTTCAAAATATATGCCTGTGATCATGGAAAATACCCCCCCCCAAGGAAGGAAGGAAGGAAGGAAGGAAGGAAGGAAGGAAGGAAGGAAGGAAGGGAAAGGAAAGGGAAGGGAAGGGAAGGGAAGGGAAGGGAAGGAAGGAAGGAAGGAAGGAAAGAAAGAAAGAAAGAAAGAATCTTGCAAGTACAACCAATTCCTAAACCTTTGGTTCTCCTGAGCTGCCAACAGAGACATCACTTCTTTTCTTAAAACAAAAGCAGTGTCTAAGCCACAGTAGATAATGCCTACATTTTCCCTACAGAAATATTACATGTATTTCTGAGGCTCATTTGTTTGTTTTCTGAGACAGGGTCTTGCCATGTTCCCCAGGCTGGTTTCAAACTCCTGGGCTCCAGAAATTCTCCTGCCTCAAGCTCCCAAGTAACTGAAACTATGGGTACCTGCCACCATAACCAGTTAAAATATTGGGTTTCTTAAAAATTTGCAGTCAACACTTAGAAATTGGGAGGTTTCTATAAAATTTAGACACTTTTGGGGAGGAGGATATGGGAGACAAGTTCTCACTATGTATGGTAGGCTGGCTTTAAACTCACTTATATAACCCAGATGGGCCTCAAACCCACTGATGCCAGTCCTCCTGCCTCAGCCTCCCCAATGTTGTGGTTACATGACATACCACAATGCCTAGTATAGACACTATTTCTTGTAATATACGGTCACCATGAAACCATTCAGATAGAGCAAGGATCAGCAAGTTACAGCCAGTGGATTAAATCCAGCTTACTGCTTGCTTTTATATAGCCCAAGAACTAAAAATAGTTCACATGCTTTAAAATCGATAAAAAAGGGCTGGCAAGATAGTACACTGGTGTGAAGCCCCTGCTTAGGCACACTTAGAGAAAATGCAGGGACCGAGGGTCAATCCCTGGTACCACATGCCACACCAGCCCCACCCCCAGGGTAGGCTGAGCTAGCCACAAAAATAAATAAATTCAATTTAAAAATTTTGATGACATGTGCAAAGTACGTAAAGCATGAATTCCAGTGTCTACAAACACCGCTTAACTGGAAAGGGCTCTATCCATCTGTTTACACTCTGTCTCTGGCTGCTTTCCCATCACCACGCAGCAAGCACAGATGCATGTGCCACACAGGACAGCCTCCACCACCCCTTCAAAGACCAACTTCGTGTCCCTTTCATGGTTTTTGTCATTCCTGCTAGGTATCAGCTTCCTATGACTCAATCCACCCCAAATAACAAAACAAGGCAGGTTGGGGACTGGGAGGCAGTCCCTGACATCGCTGCATTCTGGCTATGGCGCACTATCAGTACATAGAATTTACAGAAGTCTATCAAGCTTTTAAACTTAGATTTAAAATTTTAAGAATGAGCTGGGCATGGTAGCACATGCCTATTATCCCCGCACTTGGGAAGCTGAGGCAAAAGGGCAGCTTCGCGTTCAAGGCCAGCCTGAACTACGTAGCAAAGACCCTGTCTCGGAAAATAAAACAAATTCTAAGAATGAACATTAATACTCATACACAAAAAAAATTACTGTAGAGGCTAAATATAATTTCACTTGGGCTAGGGAAATAGCTCAGCAGTCTAAGCACCTGCTAGGCAAGCATAAGAGCCCAAGTTCGATTAGCTGGTACCTCATGCCAAACTGGGCATGGTGGTGCACACCTATAACGTGAGCACTTACTTGAGGAGGCTGAGACAGGAGGATCACTATGAGTCTCGAGCTGTGTAACAAGACTCTGTATCAATAAATTAAATATAATTTCACTTTATGCTAGATGGATCTTATAAGGGCAAAAAAGGTTTTTCTTCCTTTCACAACATTTTAAAATAAAATACCTTAAAGAAGACTAGAAAACCAATATACCTAGATGTTGTCATTATTAATGTATAATTAGGGCCAGAAGCACAAAAGTCACAGAATTTCACTGACAGCACAACGCTCACAGATCCTTTCTACTCCTCACCTGAAGGGCTGTCAGTTTATGTCTCATATTCACCAAGATAATGCGAGCAATCAGGAGCAGGATAGGTCTTGTGGTCAGGCTGTAGACTGATTCGCCATCCAGAATGAGCAGGCTCAGAACCACAACATCCAGTTTTTTGACCTGAAAAAAGTTTGTACGCTGAGATGGCATAACCTACAAACTTAACATCTCATTATGGCTTATAATAATACACAGATTTTCTGGTTAACAGCATTGAGATAAGGTCATCGGTGTATTACACTCACCCTTGAGTTCAAGCTTAAGAAAAATAGGGAACAGAATCAACATTAAAAAATGTTTCAAACCAGTCAAGAGTAGTAGTACATCCAAGTAAACCCAATTGCTGAGGAGGTTCAGGCAAGGAGATCATTGGAACCCAGGAGTTCAAGACCAAACTGATTTAACACGGCAAGACCCTGTCTCAAAAGAATTTTAGGTAAAAAAGAAAACAGGGAACTCAAGAAAATGCTACAACCAAAGAAGCCTCATCATTTAATAGATACATCTCAAATATCACCTCAATAAAAAGCACCCCTATGTGAGGGAAGCCTATATTTTGCTTATTCCTTACTAGCTGGTAAACATTATTACAAAGCCAGTCCCCACTCCACAATTCTGGTCAAGCCAACCCATCAATGAGATCTTATGCATCAAATGCAGAGAAGGCCAAGTGAACAGGTGGATCTCTTTAGGTCAGGCAAGGTAGTACCCAACTGTAATCCCAGCTACTCAGGAAACTGAGGCAGAAGGTTTGCAAATTTGAGGGGATCATGAGCAATTTAGCAAGAACTTGTTATAAAATAAAGAACAAAAACAAGTGGAACTACAGCTCAGTTATACAGTGAGTGTCTCCTCAATTCCAACCTCAATACAGAAAAAAATGAATGAATGGATGGGTGGATGGATTTTGAACAAAGCCAAAGCACCTGAATTTACACAATATATAAATTTAACAGCTGCCACAACAGTCAGCAGGAGGGCTGGCTCATTAGCAATGTTTGTGCTACACAAAAGACAGTGGCACGGACAAAAGACTATTCTTTCTCTGCATCTTACTCATTTGAGGGTGTAGGTTAATTTATCAGCTAAAGTCTCAGTTTGATCAATTATACATTGAAATAACTAGCCGGGCGGGTGGCGCATGCCTGTAATCCCAGCACTCAGGAGGCTGAGGCAGGAGGATTGGTGCAAGTTCGAGACCAGCCTGGGCTACAAAAGTGAGCTCAAGGCCAGCCTGAACTGCATAGTGAGACCCTGTCTCAAAAAGACAAAAAAAAAAAAAAAAAAAAAAAAAAAAAAA
>PVJA010032380.1:0-13556 GCA_004027025.1 Myocastor coypus | reverse complement strand
TATCATTGCCTAGCTACATAATTTATTTTCAATACTGAATATTTGAATACTGACTCTCTTAAATATTGTTTAAAGAATTCAATAAAGGCAAGAAAGGCATAGCTGTGCTTACATTTTCTGTGTTATTTTCATCATCACTGAGAAGTGTTAATAGAAGAGTATTTAACATGAATTGCCAGACCAAAATACTGTTCTCTCTGATGGCAGAAAGTACTAAATATGGACGGGGGGTGGGGGGGTGGGGAGGTGTAAATAAACACAGGGGAATACATTTCAGCACATAAAAGGCTGAGGCAAGAGGATCACCATGAGTTTGAGGCCAGCCTGGACAACACTGACAGTTCAAGGCCAGCTTGAACTGCACGGTGAGAGCCCATCTAAAACAAAACAAAAGAAGGCATTAAACAGAAACACATAAACCCACATCCTCTTGTTGCTCGCTTATTCGTGCTCTCTCTCTTTCCCTCTCTCTCTCTCTCTCTCTCTCTCTCTCTCTCTCTCTCTCTCTCTCTCTCCCCTTCTCCCTCCCTCAAATTAAAGAACTGTCTTAAAGTTATTACTGCCTCCATTTGAGAATGAAATAGGTCCACAAAAGCCAAGGTAGGTGGCACATGGCTGTAGTTCGTGCTACTGGAGGCTAACGTGGGAGGAACTCTTTAAACCCGGGGTTTGAAGCCAGCAGGAATAAAATAACAGGACTCTATGTTAAAAAAAAAAAACTCAAGCCAAACCCAGGTTTTGGATACCCATGCTTTAACAAAGTTCTCCTCCAACCCCACTCTGCCTTCTATACATACTTTTCTGCTCCTCCCAGCCCTCAGCAAGCTGCAGGCTATGTCCCAGAAGGAAGGCCTCGGGACAGGCCAGACAACATCTATCCTTCTCACACAATTACTCTGCAGTGGTGTAAGTAACTGGACACACACCACAGAAGGGCCAGCTGCAGAAGAACTCCACCAGCAGTTAGGTCAAGGATGTGGTGACTCTGTATCCAGTAAGAACTCCAACCGGAGAACAGCATGCACAGGCGAATGCCAAGAACTCAAGAGAGATCAGCCTAAGGTGCCCCACCTGATCTGCATCAAGTCACCTAGTAATGTAGGTGAGCATCTTCATTTCCTAAAGCCCAAGCCTAACCGGTGATGCACAGAGATACACAGTATGGATTAAAGGAAAAGAATCTTTGTGTCTATTTGTTTTAGTACAAATTTCAAAATACTATCTTCTTATTAAAGTTTAAATTTAGGGCTGGGGTTATAGTTCACAGGCACAAATACCTGCCTGGAAAGCACGAGGTCCTGAGCTTGATCCTCTATATAAATAAATAAATATATATATATATATATATATATTATATATAAATATATATTTATATATAAATATATTTGTTATATATTTATATAATTTTATAATATATAAATATACAATGTATTTGTATATATTGATTATATATAATAGTTATATAAATATATATTTACATACAATGTACATAAATATATAATATAAAATATATATATGTAGATATATAGTATTTGGTACAGGATCTGCAGGGTCTACACTATCTCACTACATAGACTGGACTCATAGTGATTCTCCTGTTTTCACCCTTCCAAGTGCTGGGATTACAAACACACACAACTACACCCAGTCTTAATCGCTGTCCCAGTGCACCCCAAGGATGAGGCCAGCACAGCACACTGATAAAATATAAATTCAAAAATAAGTAATTTAACCCTGGTCCTACAAAAATCAAAAAACAAAAACAAGCAATTTAATAGGGCACCAAATAAAAATTATACAAGGGCAGACCCCATGCTAACTTACCTTTGATACCCAAAGACAGGGACAAAGCTCTGTAACAACTACATTAACCAATATGGCAAATAATAAATGTAAGAACAAACAAACAACCAAATGAAGTTCTCTTCCTAGTGCTATCCATCATGGAAAAGTTAAATGTTTTGTCCACACACCTGACAATGATGATACAATACTGAGATTCCAAAAAAGCTCTATATATGCTTCAAGAGATTCTGAAAAATGTTTCATTTTAAAGAGAAGTATAGGGCCTGGTGGGATGGCTCAGTGGTCTAAAGCCCCTGCTTGGGAAAGCTTGGGCAGCTGCAGGGACCGCGGTTCGATCCCCGGCACCACATGCTGTGCCAGCCCTGCCCTCAGGGCGGGCTGAGCCAGCCATGAAAAAATAAACAATAAAAAACAAACAAAAGTTCTGAAACAAGAAAAAAATAAATTTAAAAAAATAAATAAGCCGGGCGTGGTGGCGCACGCCTGTAATCCCAGCACTCGGGAGGCTGAGGCAGGAGGATCGGTGAGAGTTCGAGACCAGCTTGGGCTACAAAACTGAGCTCAAGGCCAGCCTGAACTGTACAGCGAGACCCTGTCTCAAAAAGACAAAAAAATAAATAAATAAAAAATAAATAAATAAATAAATAAATAAATAAATAAATAAAATAAAGAGAAGTATAGATACACATATGTGTGGGTGTTTTTAAACAGGGTCTCACTATGTAGTTCAGGCTGGCCTAGAATTCACTAGATAGCCCAGACTAGCCTTGAATTCATGGCAATCCCCCTGCCTCAGACCTCCAAATGCTGGGATTACAGGTGTGTGTCACCATACCTGGCTAGATTTTCAATCAAATGAACAAAGTAAAAGTCAGTAATTCCTTCAGTGAAGACAGCAAATGATATACAAAGTTACATATTGACCTGCATAATATGAGGAAAAATTAAACATCTGGAAGTCTGAGACAAACAATATAAAACCTGGCTATCATGAGACCAACCTTTATGTGTGAGCAATGGCTCACCATCAGTGCTATTCCTCTGGGGTTGGTTTGCACCAATGATTAGAAAATACCTCAATCATGGATAGGAAGAATCAACATTGTGAAAATGGCCATAGGTCCAAAATTATTATACAGACCGAATGCAATCCTAATTAAAACACAATTAGTAGCTGGGCGTGGTGGCGCACACCTGTAATCCCAGCACTCAGGAGGCTGAGGCAGGAGGATTGATGCAAGTTCGAGACCAGCCTGAGCTACAAAAGTGAGCTCAAGGCCAGCCTGAACTGCATAGCGAGACCCTGTCTCAAAAAGACAAAAAAGAAAAAAAAAAAAAAAAACACAATTAGTATACCTCACATATCTAGAGAAAACATTCCTAAAATTCTAGACCAAGAAGAGACCTAGAATGGCAAAAGCACCCCTAGGCAGCAAAGGAAAGGCAGGAGGCATCACAATCCCTGACTTAAAATTATGTGACAAAGCTACTGTGATACTTGATGTGATACTCAGCATGGTACTGACAGAGGACCAATACAACAGATCTGAAGATGCAGACACAACTATAAACATGCCTACCTTATATTTGACAAAGAGATCAAAAATATGTTTACTGAAAGAAAGATAGCCTCTTTAATAAATGGTGCTGAAAACCTGGCTTTCCACCTGCCAAAGGTTAAAATTAGACCTCTGTCTTAATATTACCATACACTAACCTAAGATCGAGATAAATATGAAAACAGAAACACTGAACTACTGGAGGAGAAAGTAGGTAGAAATCTTTTTTTTTTTTTGCCTTTTTGAGACAGGTCTCACTACACAGTTCAGGCTGGCCTTGAGCTCACTTTTGTAGCCCAGGCTGGTCTCGAACTCACACCAATCCTCCTGCCTCAGCCCCCCAAGTGCTGGGATTACAGGCACGCACCACCACGCCCGGCAGTAGGTAGAAATCTTAAAGTCTTAAAGACATATGGGTAGACAGAGTTTCTGAAAACTTCACAGGAAATACTTCAAAAAAAAAAAAAAAAAAAATCAAGAACTAGGATCTCATTTTATTGAAAAGTTTTTGCATATATAAAGAAACTACCAACAGAGTAAAAAGAAAACTCATGAATTGGGAAAAAAGTATAGACAACTATGCCTCAGACAAAGGATTTTTATCTAGAACATTTTTTAAAAAGTATTAAAACTCAAGGCCCTAAAATTCAAAAACCCAATCAAAGCATAGGCATCTGAGATTTACATATACTTCTCAGATGAAGAAATACAAATGGCAAATAAATATATAAAAAAAGTTCAACAATATTAGTCATTTGAGAAATGTAAATTAAAACAACACTGAGATTCCATATCACCCCAGGAAGAATGGCTAACATCACGTCAATTCATAACCAATGTTAGAGGGGATGTGGAGAAAAGGGAACCCTTCTCCACTGTTGGTGAGAGTGTAGACTGGTATAAACACTAAGGAAATCAATGGGAAATTCCTGAAAAAACTAGGATAAGAGGTCCCATCTGACCCATCTGTTTCCCATCTCAGTATTTTCCAGAAGAACTGAAAACCTCATAATAATGTTATATATGTGAACACATGTTTACAGCAGTGCAATTTGTTATAGATATATCTTGGAAATAACCCAAATGCCCATCAACTGAGGAATAGATGAAAAAAATTGGCATTTTTATACAATGTTGTATTACTCAGCTATAGAAATGATAAACTCAAGGCTTTTACAGGTTAACGGATATGCTAAAGACATACCCATAGGTGAAAGAAATCAGAGTCCCATGTGTAAACATCACATTGCTTCCCTAGTTTAAGAATCTGAAAGAGTAAATAAAATCCGAAAGGTACAATAGATACTGTGAAAGGGAAATAAACTGCTCAAAGGGAAGGAACAACTGGGATGAGGGAAAGGAGAAAAGAAAGAAGAGAAAAAAATATATGTGTATGCATGCAGGATAGCTGGGATAATTGTACTGCTGACTTCTACCGGTCTGTTGAAAGGAAGAGCTAATGCTTAATTTTCTGTTGTTGTTCTATGTAATTTATTTATTTTACCAATTTTGCAAGCTTATATCTGGCAATCTGAACAACTAATTAAAATAACAATATGCAATAAAACAACCTTTGAACTCCTATCATCTTGCTTAGTAAAATTCTGTATCATTGGGGGCCAGGGAGACAGCTCAACAGAATAAGTGCTTGCCTGGCAAGCACAAGGTCCTGAGTTCAATCCCCAGTACCACAAAAAAAAATAAAAAAACTTCTGTATCCTTTCTAATTTTTTGTTTGGTTAGTTTTTTGTTTTATGTATTTTAGTATAGGATCTCAGCAGCTTGGACTCTTGGCACAGGATCTCATTACACAGCTCAGACTCATAGCAGCCCTACTGTTTCAGCCTCCCCAGCACTGGTATTATAGGCGCACACCACCATGCTCAGTCTTGGTGGTCATTTCAATGCACCCTAAGCCGAGCCAGCATGGCCTGTGGTACCAAGGATCAAACCCAGATCCTTGTACTTGCCTAGGCAGGGGCTCAGCCCATTGAGCTATCTCGGCAGCCCATGATTTCCAATCTAATTATTTTTTATTATCTCTCTCTTTTTTTTTTTCCTGCCTTTTTGAGACAGGGTCTTGCTATGCAGTTCAGGCTGGCCTTCAGCTCACTTTTGTAGCCCAGGCTGGTCTCAAACTCACAGCGATCCTCCTGTCTCAGCCTCTCAAGTGCTGGAATTACAGGCATATGCCACCACACAATCCTAGTGATTCATATATTCATGCTTAGTTCTGAATAAATCTGCTGAGTTCCCTGCTATTTCAACAAACTTCACATCTTTAGTTTTGATAAAAATAAAAAGTCATAAAAATAAATAAATAAATAAATAATAAAAAGTCATAAAAAATAAATAATTAAAAATGTTTAAAAATAAAAAGTCGTGAATTCTTACGCAGCTTTTCAGGTTAGCTCTAAGAGAAGTTATAGAATTTGAGTTACCCATATTAAAAAATAAATCCCAACTGGGCCTGGTGGCAAATGCCTATACAGTAGTCCTTCACTATTCTGAGGTTCAACCATCCAGAGTGCTGGGATCTCAGGTTCGTGCCACCACATTCAGCTATTGCTGCTTTTATTCCATTTCTTTGAGCTCTTTGGGTGTCTTTCTTATGAAGGCGAAATATTACCTCCTACCTTCAAGTTGGCCAAATTCAGCCTATGTAATACTAAAAACAATTGTTCCACTTATCACATACATCAAAAAATGCTATCAGTTTTAAAGAATGCAATGTTTTCAAAGACTTACAAGTGATTTCCAGAAGATGCATTCCTAAAAACATTGTAGAAGATAGGGGGCTAAGGAGATAGCTCAGTAGAGTAAGTGCTTGCCTGGCAAACGCAAGGACCTGAGTTCAATCCCCGGTCCCGCAAAAAAAAAAAAATTGTAGAAGATAGCAAAAAGTGGAAACGCAATCAAGAGTAGAACAGATCTACAACTACTGGCATACTCATGACTATAATTCTTACTATACAACAGGGAAAATGTATGAGGGTATAATTTCAAAAGTATATTATGAAAAAAAGTGTATTATGAACAAAGAAAATAGAAAGATCATATATAACTGTCTATATAAAATAATATGCCTTCTAGTGATGTATGTATATGCTATTGAAATTATAAAGGAAAAAGTGGATCCTAAGAGCGGATCATGAGAGCAGGGGCCAGAGAGGTGATCATAAGTGTACAGAGGACTTACAAGGCAGAATTTCCTGATCCTTGTGAATTTACAACACACATAAAGGATGGAGCACTAGCCTAGCAAACCTGGGTACAATTCCCAGCAGCACAACAATGGAAAATCAGAAGAGGAATGATAGCACACACACCTGTAATTTCAGCAATAAAGACTGAAGAGGATTCCATGTTTCAGCCTAGTTTGTGCCCCACAGTAACTCAGCAAAACCCTGCCTCAAAACAAAAAATTAAACCATATGATAATACACACCTGTAATCCTAGCACTCGAAAGGCTAAAGCAAGAAGATCACCATGAATATGAATTCAGCCCGGACTACATAAAGTGAGTTCAAAGCCAGCCCACAGGGCTAGGGAGATAGCTCTGTGGCACAAGTGCTTGCCTGGCAAGTATAACGTCATGAGTTCAAACCCTGGTCCCACAAAAAAAAAAAACAAAGCCAGCCCACACTACATAGCAAGACCTCATCTGAATCAACAAATAAAAATCAGGAAGAAAAAAAAAAGATCTGCTAATAAAGCTCAATAAAACAGAAATGACTAAAGAAGAGTTTGAGACTATCATTGAACTGAAAATGTAATCAACAGACAAATTTTGTGCTAGCCAAAAAGTCATGCTGCTCTTACCTGCTGCAAAGGTTTAAAGATCTGTTTATAAAAAATGAACAATTATACAATCATTACATTTTCAAGAAGCATACCTCACTAAATTGCTGCAACAAGACAGATGGCAAAAAATCCTGAGGGTTCAAATCTACAGGAGGCCCCGTCCAGTTGCTCTGAACAAAGAGCTGCAAACTGCTCACACCAAGCAGGAATATCAGCCACTGTCTGCATATAAAAATGGGAAATAAAAACAAACATGAACTACTACAACCATGCTAACTCAACAAACTAATTCACTAAAGTTTTATTAATCACTTAGCAGTTTACTAACCACTTACCAAATACCACTTGGGTACTGTGACTCTTTTGGAGGGAGGTACTGGGCATCAAACTCTGGACCTTAAGCTTCCTCTGGACCTTAGGCTGGTGCTATGCCACTGAGCTACATGCGCCAGGCAGCATGTTTATTTATGCACTAACACTAGCATCACTTAGGCAGGTGCTAGATGTTTCAAAATATATCATACACAGGGGCAGGCAAGACAGCTCAGCAATCTAAAGCACCTGCTTAGGCAAGCTCAGGGAACCACAGGGTCCGTGGTTTGATCCCCAGCACCACACTGGGCTCCAGCCCCACACCCAAAGCAGGCTGAGCCAGCCATAACATAACGTAAATAAATAAACCATACACAGAAAAATTATTAAATAAAATTATCACTTTCATATTCACTGCTATGTTATAAAAATTAATGAAAAATATGCAATTTTTAATCAGCCTACTTTTTTTGTTTTTTAATGTATTTGGTACAGGGTCCCACTATGTAGCTCAGACTCATAGTGAATCTACTGTTTTCAGCCTCCCCAGGCTGGGATTACAGACGTATACCACCACAATGGACTCAGAGCTGGTGTGGCATATGGCACCAGAGATCAAATCCCAACCACTGCATTTGCCTAAGCAGGCACTTAGTCCACTGAACTATCTCACCAGCCCTCGGTCTGTATTTAAATAATTGGACTGGTAAGTGGTAAAGAAAAAGGTATCTAGACTTGGTGTGGTGATACACTCCTATAATCCCAGCACTAGGGAAGCTGAGGCAAGACGATTATTAAGAATTCAAGACCACCCTGGGTTACAAAATGAGCTCAAGGCCAGCCTGCATTGCACAAGAAGATCCTGTCTCAAAACCAAGAAAAAGACATCAAACAAAATTATCCAGGAATGCTAGCGCATGCCTGTAAATCCCAGCAATCATGAGGCTGACACAGCAGGATCATCGTGATTCCAAGGCCAGCCTCCATTATACAGTAAGTGCAAGGCCAGCCTCGACTACATAGCCAGACCATTTTCTCAAAACAAAAAGCAAAGAAAAAAGAAAAAATTATAGACAACCCTTGAGCACACCCCAAAAAACAATTATGAAACAAAACAATATCAATATGCAATGTCCAATATTACTATCATGCACCACATACAGCTTATTTAAGTTAAATAAATTTAAATAACATTTAAACTCAGACTTTACTCACACCATCTATATTTCAGAGTCAATAGCCAAATGTGGCCAAAGCTACCATGCTGAACAAAGCAGATCCAGAACCCTGCCACCATCACCAAGCAGTACATTCAAGCTTGCTTCTCTATGAAAATTGCAATTAAGTTTCTACCTTTCTGTTTTGTCCATATCTGCAGAGCAATCCAGGAATGTTACTAACTGCTTCTCCAAGTAGCTGTCAATTTTTTCTTCAGCCATTGTTGACAAATTTAAAACATTTTGAGTCACTGAATGGAAGAACACAGCCTCATAGTTCCCTTCTAACAGCAACTGTAAGAACGACTCACTCTCTGTAATAAAAAAAAAAAAAAACTAGTCCAGTAATCCAAAACAACTTTTCACACTGTAAACGATAGCCTATTAGGTAAAAAACATTTTACTATGCAAAAAATGGTATATAATTAGAATGTTTGCTGTACATTAATGAAAGGTACAGAGCAAACCCCTCTCAATCTACAAACACAACTTTTTCTACAAAGTCCTAGTCCTCCAGGGCAAGCGCGCCATAGGTCCTTCCTCACCACAGCATAGCACCTTTCCAGGGACTTAATGGCTGTGAAGTGGAGTTGATAATTCCAGGCCAGAACCTGGGTCTTTTTTTGAATGAATAAATGAAAGTGTAAAACCCTATCTGATGCCAGGTGTGGTAGAGCATACCTGTGATCTCAGCACTTGGGAGGCTGACGCAGGAGGATCTGTGCAAGTTCGAGGCCAGCCTGGGCTACACAGTGAGTTCAAGGTCAGCCTAAACCACATAGCTAGGACTGCTGAGATAGCTCAGCAGTCTAAAGCACCTGCTTAGGGAAGCTTAGGCAACAGCAGTGTTCGATCCCTGGCACCATGCTGTGCCAGTCCCAACCCCAGGGCAGGCTGAGCCCACCATAACATGCAAGCAAGCAAGCAAGCAAGCACGAATGAACCTGAGGAGCAAAGCACAGGTCTCAGCAAGAAATAATTATCTCTCAGCCACGAGTGGCCTGTAATCCCGGCACTTGGGAGGCTCAAGCAGGAGGATTGGTGCAAGTTCAAGATGAGCCTGAGCTACAAAAGTGAGCTCAAGGCCAGCCTAAACTCATAGCGAGACCGTCTCAAAAACACAAAAGAAACAGTATCTGTCAAACACAGGCATTACTATCTTTCTGATGAAAAATTCAAGAAGATTCTCACAACAGAAAAATGGCTTTAATCAAGCTCCTAGGACTTTTCACACTCAAGCTCCTCCCTCCCCTCATGTTATCCTTTATGTAAACATCTCAAACATGGTTCATTCACTGTTTCTTTAAAATTCTCCATGCTTCCGCCCTTCTACACTTGTGGTTTTTCCTGAGCTCTTCTCCAGTCTGTATTCTAAATCAGAAATTAGCACAAATCTGACCTTCCATGAAGCTTTTCTAGACCAGCAAACTTTATAACATCAGGATTTATACTTCCTGACACCTCCTATATTTACACACACACACACACACACACACACACACACACACACACGCATAGATTGTTCTTTCTCTTGAATCCAGCCTTAATCTCACAAGCAGGGGTCCCTATGTCTGGTGGTACATTTACCGTTTAACATTATCCAGTCAAGTAAACACATTCTTCACAAGAATTACATTACTGCCTTGTTTCAGCTTTTTCTGCTTGTTAGCCATGTGACCCTAAATAAATTAATCTACGTGAACATCTTAATCTGCAGTATGGGTTTAGAAGCAGTATCTACTTTACATGGTCATTATAGGGATTAGACAGCTAGATACTTTCTTTTGCTTTGGTTGGAACTGGGAATCGAACTCAGGACCTCGCGCTTACCAGGCTGGCCCTAAATAAGTGCCAAGGTCTTATAAAAGAACTATCACTACCACTGTTCTTATTCTCTAACCTGGACAGTGAAAGTTCTGGATGAAGATGAGCAGAGCGTGAGAACGCTGCCCACCTTTTCAAGGGCTCAACATCCCAAAAGCTAGACTTGGGAAGGGGCTGGGAAGAAGGACGGGTACAGAAAGGGCTGAGAATCCTGCGCCTCGGCCCGCGCGCGCCCTCACCTGAGCCGCACTCTCCGTCCTGCTTCCACTGCTGCCGCTCAGCCTCAGTAGAGAAGCCCCTGAGAACAGCCAGCTCGGAGGTCCACAGCACCCCGCACATCGTCGCAGACCAAGTCCCTAAAAGAGTCCCACAAGCTTGAACAAAAAAATGAAAGAAGAGTCTAATATCGCCGAAGTGCAGAGGTGACAATTACCGTAAAGGCATCCACAGGGTTAGAAACCCATGTGCAGATACCGGCAGAGGGAGGAAGCCATGACAGCAGCGCGGGGCAACCTGGGAAAAATACCTACGGGCGGCTTCCGCCTAGGCAGCCAATCCGAGGTGGGATACTGAGCATGCCCGGCCCCGAGGCTCGCCAGCGGTCCTGTGGGCGGAGTCTTGTTCGGTTACACCTCCTCGGAGGCGGGGCCTCACGCGAGCCAACGGATCCCGGAAGGCGTTAGAGAAAGGCATTCCGCCGTGGTCCCTGGAGTGTAGCAGCCGCTCGCCACAGAGGCCGTGCCCAACCGCGATGTTAGAGGCCTTATTTGGATGAAAATCTTTTTTTAACTTTCTTTCTTTCTCTCTTTCTCTCTTTCTTTCTTTCTTTCTTTCTTTCTTTCTTCTTTCTTTCTTTATGTTATGGCCGGTTCAGCCTGCCCTGAGAGTGGGGCTGGCGCAGCATGTGGTGCCTGGGGTTGAACTGCAGCCCCTGTGGTTGCCTATGCATCCCTGAGCCATCTCGCTGGCCCTTGGATGAATATCTTGACCTGATGAAAGTCCTAGTCCTCCAGGGCAAGCGTGCCATGGGTCCTTCCTCGCCACGGAGTGGCACCTTTTTGGGGACTTAGTGGCTGTGAAGTGGAGTTGGTAATCCCAGACCAGAACCTTGGTCTTAATTTTTTTTTTTGGATGAATGAAAGTGTAAAACCCTATCTGATGCCAGGTGTGGTGGAGCATACCTGTGATCCCAGTACTTGGGAGGCTGAGGCAGGAGGATCTGTGCGAGTTCCAGGCCAGCCTAGGCTACACAGTGAGTTCAAGGTCAGCCTAAACTACATAGCTAGGGTTGCTGAGATAGCTCAGCGGTCTCAAGCACCTGCTTAGGAAAGCTTAGGCAATGGCAGTGTTTGATCCCTGGCACCATACTGCACCAGTCCCAACCCCAGGGCAGGCTGAGCCCACCATAACATACATACATACATACATACATACAGTAAGTTTAAGCACATAGCAAGATCCTGTCTGTAAAAACTACAAATAAAATAAAATTTCAAAAACCGGATCTGGTCTTTATGCTGCCACTGACGTTGGAAATCTGGCCACTGAGGCAAGGAAGGTTGAATGCTATAGAACTGCAAACCCAAAAGTAGAAAAGAGAAAGCTGCAGAGTGACAGACTACCTCCTGCGTGGTAGTGAATAGCTCTCCAAAAAAATCCTGGACAGCACCTGTCTTCAAAGAGGAAGCTAGATAAAATTTCCTTTTTATTTTGTTTTCTATTGTGGCTTAATTCTTCCTTTTTTATTTATCTATTTGTGTTATGGCCAGCTTAGCCTGCCCTGGAGGGTGGAGCTGGTGCGGCATGTGGTGCCGGGAATCAAACCATCCCTGTGGTTGCATAAGCTTGCCTAAGCAAGTGCTTTAGACCACTGAGCTATCTTGCTGACCCATAATTCTTTTTTTTTCTCTCTCTCTTTTGGAGACAGGGTCTCGCTATGCAGTTGAGGCTGGCCTTGAGCTCACTTTTGTAGCCCAGGCTGGTCTCGAACTCGCATTGATCCTCCTGCCTCAGCCTCCCAAGTGCTGGGATTACAGGCGTGCGCCACCACGCCCGGCCCATAATTCTTTTTGAGACAAGGTTTTACTCTGCAGTTCAGGCTGGCCTCAACATCCCAGTGATCTTCCTGCTTCAGCCTCCTGAGTGCTAGGATTACAGGTGGGCACCACTATCCCTGGCTCGTCCCTTAAGTCTTTTTTTTTTAAGTTATAGTATAGCATGCCATTTATCTTCTGGAACTTAAAAGTACAGCTGAAGGTCAACTTGTTAGCATGAGCTTCAACTACTTGCACAGAGATTCAACCTCTTATCAGAGGAACCCTGTGGGAAGTGAAGCTGTTACCAATTTCAGATTGCTTACCACTTTGAACTCAATGCAGAGTAATCAGCGCTTTTCAATTCTGTTAGTAGATTTCATCTGATATGAAATAAATTAAGAGGTTTTTTCAGGGTGTTTTTTAAAAGGAGTGATAAAGTGGTAAACATGACACTTTCTACTACAAAAAGTAATTCCCCTAATATAAAAGCTCTTTCAGCCATTTAGGGTAATCAGCTGCAGTAAACATTTTATTTCTTCAAAATGCTGCTTCTGCCAACAGAATTTCATGTTCTCTTCTTTACAGATCGGAACTCCTTTACAGTCCAATTGTAATTCCGTTTGCCCTAGAGTAGGCAAAAAACTCAGTGCTACTGTTGCATAGTGTTCTTCTGGCCAGTTTTTATATCTCCATTTCATGACAATCTATTTGTTAACAGTTCTATGTATTCACCTGTGATGGTCCCATCAAACATTTGGAATTTCCCTCCTTTTTCAGCTTCGAGTACAGCAGGAGATTTAGAACATTTTTGCACGAGATCTTTCACAGTGATGCTGTACAGCTGCTCCACCATTGTGTCAAACAGTTCTGTCATGTGCAGAGCCACAGTGGGAATCTTTACACCTAAGGCCACTGAAGATAAGGCCTGCAAGGTGTTTTAACTCAGTTTCCTTTTATTTTTTTTTTTTTTTTTTTTTTTTTTTTTTTTTTTTTTTTT
>PVJA010032379.1:0-24171 GCA_004027025.1 Myocastor coypus | reverse complement strand
TTCATTTTTGCATCGTCTTGCAGATGATGAATTATTTTTTCCTGCATTCTGGTTGTTTTTAAAAGATCCTTTCTTACTCTTTCACTGGCTGCAACTGTGTCTTCAAGGTTCGAAACTCTATCTTCATTTTCATTCATTCGGCTCTGCCAACTTGTGATCGAGGTTTTATTTTCTTGTATATCTCTTTGAAACTGTTTCACGCGATCTATGTCTTTCCTACATTGCTCCGTCAGGGAGTCCATCATTTTTCTATTCTCCTCTAATTTTTTATTGATGTCTTCTTTAATAGTATTGAAGTCTGTCATTATGGTTATCCTTTCTCTCTCTAATACAGAGATTATTTCTGTTCTGTTCTCCTTTCTACTTTTGTGTAGTTGTTCCCCTACTTGGGATGCTATTGATTTAGGCATGTCTTTGTCACCTTTAGATATTATTTCTGCTCTGATGTCCTCTATACGTTTCTCCAGCCATTTTTCCACTTCATGTATTTCTTTTTTTACTTCAGATGTTATCTCTGATCTCAGTTGCTCTATAAGTTTCTGCACTTGTGTGTCTGCCTCAGATGCTACCAATTTAGAGGTTTCATTTGTATAATTCTCATTTTCTTCCATGATAGTGTCTTCTGTATTTGGTTTGGGTGGGCACAGGTCCTGAGATTGCCTCCTACTCCTTGTTGTTATCATTTTGTATGGAAGCGACCTCTGCACTTTGGTGGCATTATGCTGTGTCTATGGGCGTTTGGTCTGGAGATTCCAAGGTGGTTCTTCTACAGAGGTTCCTGACTCTTGTGTTGGGGCTCTGGCTGCTAGCTTTTGCGAATCCTGGCGGATGTGGTCTGTAGGTGGGGGTGGAGCTTTGGGATTGAGTAGTCCTGGTAGGCTCGTGGACCAGATCGGTTGCCAAACGGGCTATTTGATGGGTTTGGTGCTGGAGCTTGGGCTGGAGGGGTTCAAAAAAAAAAGGGGGGGGCGGGGAAAGGGAAGGCAGGCCAAGTATCCTGACCCAGCCAGCGCGCGGGCTCAGCTCCCAGCAGTGCGATTTGGGTCTGTGTTTCCCTACTTTAGATGCTATTAATTTAGAGATGTCTTCTTTAACTTGAGGGGTTCTTTCTGCTCTGGTTTCCTCTATACCTCTCTGCCGTTGTTTTTCCACTTCAGAGTCTATTAATTCATGCATTTCTTTTTTTTTACTTCAGATGTTGTCTCTGATCTGAGTTACTCTATATGCTTCTGCACTTATCTGTCTACCATGGATGCTACCGATTCAGAGATTTCTTCTTCTGCATGATTCCTCTTTTCTTCCCTGGTAGTGTCTCCTGTATTTGTTTTGAGTGGACTCAGGACCTGAGATTGGATCTTGCTCCTTGTCTTTATCATTTTTTTATAGCAGTGATCTCTGCAGTATATAAGGTGAACTTATATAGTTAGTGCCTATGGAAATTTGGGTCTGGATCCCTTTCAGATGTGCCTGGCTGTGAGTCAGAGCCAGGTGGCTGGCTACCATGGGGCCCCGTGGGTTGGAACAGTGGTAAGCTGTGTGGGGACTGTGGGTGTAGTCAGGGTTGGGGCAGTTGTTGAGTTGGGGGATGAATGCAGATTGAGAGAGTTCTTACTTGGCCGTCATGAGGCCTGGTCGGAAGGTGGGTGGAATCAGAGCTCGTGCTATTGATGAGTCAGGGGATGGACTGGGGCTGAGTTTCACCTAATGGCCTGGTCAGGATGGCGTGTGGGTCTGGGCTGGAGTTCGAGGGTCACGGGTCAGGTCTGAGCTGGAGTTTGAGCTGGCCACCACATGGCCCGTCAGGATAGCATGAGAGTTTGGGAAGTCAATTTCTATATCTTTTTCTTCCAAATGAAAGAAATTTATCTTTCTTGATGGCTAAATAATACTTTTATACATATATATATATATATATATATATATATATATATATATATATAATATACTTTTCTTTATCAATATCAGTTCTTCAGTTGATATGTGCCAGGTCTGATTCCAGATCTTGGCTACAATGAAGGAATGAAGGTATTTACAGGGGTGCAGTACCTCTATAAATTTTGATATAGCTAGATTACATGATAGTTCTGAAAATGTAAGTTTCTGAGGATCTTTCATACTACTTTCTGTAATGTGTATCTTAAATTACATTCCCACCAAGAATACAAAATCTAAGAGCTTTTTTTCCTCACATATTCTCTATCATTATTTATTATTTTTATAGCAACCATTCTAGAGTTAAATGGAATCTCATTGTGCTTTTGATTTGAATACCTTACTAACTAATGATATTGAATTTTTCTATTTATTTATTGACCATTTATATTTTCTATTACAGAGGATGCATTTAGATCATGTGTTCATTTTAAATCAGATTATTTTCTCTTTTGTTGTTCAGATTTTTCAAATTCTGTATCCTAGATTGTGAATACTAACTCTATGTTAAAGGAAAGCTAGTGAAATTTTTCTCACATTATTCATGTTGTCTCTTGACTCTTTTAGTTCTTATGCAGAAGCTTTTAATTTTGATGTAATCCTGTTTTGTCAACTCCTGGTCTCTTTCCTGTGCTTTTGGAGTCCCACCCAGGAACTCATTGCATGTAGCACTATACTGAAGTGTTTCCCTTATGTTTTCCTTTAGGTTTTACATTCATGTCTCTAATTCATTTTGATTTGATTTCTGTAAAAGGCTAGAACTAGGGATCTAGTTTCAATCTTCTGCATATCCAGCTTTCCCAGTATCAGTTTTTTTTTCTTTTTTTTTTATTTTGTTTTTTTGGCTTTTTGAGACAGGGTCTCACTATGCAGTTCAGGCTGGCCTTGAGCTCACTTTTGTAACCCAGGCTGGTCTCGAACTCACACTGATCCTCCTGCCTCAGCCTCCCGAGTGCTGGGATTACAGGCGTGCGCCACCATGCCCAGCTTCCCAGTATCAGTTTTTAAGGAGACTTTCTCATGGCCTTCTTGTGATCAGAGTAGTCGCTGGATTGTAGCCAGGTTAAAAATAACAAGATTGTCTCTACAGAGACCCTATTTTCTTTTTTTTTTTTTTAAATCATTTTAGAGTCAGACGTGGTGGTGCACACCTATAATCCCAGCACTTGGGAGGCTGAGGCAGGAGGATTGATGCAGGTTCGAGGCCAGCCTGGGCTACAAAAGTTAGCTCAAGGCCAGCTTGAACTGCATAACGAGACCCTGTCTCAAAAAGACAAAAAAAATTCATTTTAATGGGAAAAAAGACAAAATAGCAATGAAAGAGTTTCAAAACATGTTAGTAGGATAGTTACAGTAATTAATACATTGCATATTATTGTCTTCATAGTAGTTATTCAGAGTACAAGGTGCAGACACGACATCTTGTCTAAACCTTTCTTCTCAATGAACTAAGAGAGAGTAGCTGTGTATCTATCCTAATATATATATATATATATATATATATATATGCAACAAAATGGTCTTTATTTATATCCCCCCTTGTTTCTTTGTTTTGTGTTGTCTTGTCAGAGATGGGTTTTCCATTGCAGGTAGAGAAGCTGTATTTGGAGAAGACTTTAAAGAACCTTTTCATACTTGTAGGTACTTGAATTGAGCAAAATAACCATTTTCAAAATGGTCTATTATATATTACTGCACATTATGATTGCTGTATGACAGTTTAGAGAATCCAGCTTAGCCTACAACAACTGTAATTTTTTACCTCTGGATCTAGTAGAAATCCCTTCATAAGTGAGATTTAATGGGCATTGTGTGTGACACTGGAGTAACTTTGGTAGGGATCAAGGAGATAGTAGTTCCTTATATTCTCTTGTTTTTCTGGACACATAATTCTCCATCACCTCTAAGCATTATTGTAAGGAAACTGTGAGAAGCAGACTTTAGTCATCCTGACATGAAACACTGGTCCCTCAAGCTCCTTGCCTGAGTTTCTTCTTGTCCTTCCAGACAGCAAACACAGAGGACTTTGAAGTTTTTTCTGTCTTCCAGAGACTTCAGGGGCCTGGACAGTGATCGTTTTGTCTTTTTTTATGTGTTTAGTACAGGGTCTACACTGTCTCACTATGCAGACGGGACTCATAGTGATCCTCCTGTTTTCAGCCTCCTGAGCACTGGGATAACAGGTGCATGTCACCATGCCCAGTCTCATTTGCCATCTCCGTGTGCCCTGAGGGCAGGGCTGACATAAGGACTATGACCATTTTGGCCTTTATACTGAATACTCCAGGAGTAATAGAAAAAGATATTTCAAAACATCAGTATGTCCAAAGCAGCCAGGTACACCAGTTAAGTAATACTGTGTCTATAGTTTCTGAGTATTCATATCTTGTATCTTTCATTTAATAGCTTGTATGTCTTCTGCAGTGTTGTTGAGATCATATCTTTTAGATCACAGTCATATTCTAATGTAGAGGTATCACACCTTGATGAGTGAATCACATTAATAATGACATAAACATCCTTGTATCTGTTCAGGGATGGAGCAGCAAGATCATGAATTCTTTAATTTTCTTGTGTCTAAGATATACAAAGAGAGCACCCTATCCACTGGAATGTCAAAGGGAGCGTGAAGATGTGATAAAACATCTTGCTAATTTTAACCAAAAATATTTTGGGAAAATTTATGACACTTACAGTGACTGGTGAACAAATTGCACAAGTCTAACACAAAGAAGACAACATTGGCTTGCCACTTTCCACTTGGTGAGGAGTGTCATCTGTATGATGCCTTGGCAGGGAATGCTCCCATTCAGACTTGCGCCTGGGAGGACAGGCTCAATATTGGAAGATATTTTATTCCTACAAAATACCAAGAACCCAGTTTTAAGTGATGTCCCTTAAGTTTTCTAATGTTAAGAACTAATTCGAGTTATTTTTAAAAATGGGCAAACCAGGAAAAATATATTTGTGAATTAGATGTGCCAGTGCTTTGCTTTAGAGGGACTGTCAGTATGCAACGATGTTCATTTATTTGCTTGTGACAGGATCTCACTGTTGCCCAGGCTGGTCTTGAACTCCTGAGCTCAAGCTAACCTCCTACCTCAACTTCCTGTTAGCTAGGAATGCCACTGTACCTGGTTGAAATCTGTCTTAAGGGTAACAGAGTGGGATCTATTAATGGGATCAACTTCTATCTTCATTATGATTAAATCATATCAGAACTGCTGAGCTGTCTCGCCCTTACCTTGCTACCCGGGCCACTTTTCATCGTGTTAACAAGCTCTCTAGAGAAGGTGACCATGGGGTTGGGAATCCAGCCTAAATCTTTTAATTGTTTAGAACTTTAGCAAAATCACTAAAGTTTTTGCAGTCCAGTATTTTCTCTGTACTATGAGGGATAATGAAATATCCTCCTCCATTTTGTGTGGAGGCCTAAAGATTTTTGTGAAAGTTATGTGCATCAATGAGGGGAAAATGTTAACATAAATGGGAGCTCTTTTTATGACTAAAGGGAGTTCATAAATGGGAACATGTAATTAACCACAAATGTTACTTTTCTTGATTTATTCAGATAATTTGAAATCTCAAGCAGAAATGGAATTAAGTTTTCATTCAATATTGTAAATGTTGTAGTCTAATATGCTTCTGTTTCTGTGATATTTCATTTGCATGTATGATCATGGGCAAATCACTAAACCACCCAGTTTCATTATCTGGATCATTAAGTAATGAAACATAAAAATCATGATGCTAGCGCATACCCACAGGGGAACTGTAAGGTAAGGAAATTTTTACTGTAGACACTGGTACAACAACTACCCATTACATTATCCTGTTTTGTATTTCGTTTTCATTTCATCTGTCTGTCTATCGTCTATCTGTCTGTCTGTCTGTCTGTCTATCTATCTCATCATTTTATCATCATTTAGTTTTATTGAAATAAAGTTCAGATGATATAGAATTAGCCACTTTAAAGTATACAGGTCAATGGTCTTTGTTATAATCAGAATGTTGTGCACTCATCACCTGAATTCCAAAAGTGGTTCATTTTCCCAAGAAAGAAACTTTGGGCACATTAAATGATCACTGTCCTTTGCTCTCCTCTCACATCCTGGTAATCACTAACCTACTTTAGGGTGTTTATGCCTAGTTACCTGTGTGGATATCTTATACAAAACAGAGACATACAATATATTACCTGCTGTTTCTGGCTTCTTTTATCTAGTACAAAATTCTTCCTTGCTGCACTATGTATTTTCACTTAATTGCTTTTCATAACTGATTAATATTTATTTTATTATCATGCCATATTTTACCATATATCATCTGTTGTTGGATGCTTGGATTGTTTAGACCTTCTCGCTCTCAGGAATAGTGCTGCTATGAAATCAATGTACAGGTTTTTGCTTGAGTATATTTGTCTTTCTAGTTAGGAATGTAATTTCCAGTTAACATGGTAATACTGTATTTATTTTTCCTGTAGAATTACCAAATCATCTCTCATCATTTTTTAGTCATCATTTTTTAACCTCTCTTCTCTCTCTCCCTCTCTCTCTCTCCCTCTCCCTGTCTCTCTCTTTCTCTCTCTCTCTCTCTCTCTCTCTCTCTCTCTCTCTCTCTCTCTCTCTATCTCTCTTTCTATTTCTTCACTGGGGATTAAGCTCAGAACCTTGCACTTGCCAGGTAGATGCTTATTCTACTGAGCAACATCCCAAGCCTCCTCTGTAATCATGGATGGCATATTTCAATCTGTAGTGTACAAGGATTCCAATTTTGCCATGTCCTCACTAACTCATTGCTATTTATTATTGCCATTATTGTGTGTAGAAGTGGTATTTCATTGCAGATTTGATTTGTCTTCACATCTGTATGTATACCTATTGATCATCTGTATATTTTCTTTCAGAAAATGTTCCTTAATATCCCTGGATATTAATTTTTTGGTTGAGTTTTCAGTGTTTCTTGTATATCAAATATGTTAAACTTTATCAGATATACGATTTGTAAATACTCCTTTCCTGTGTTGTGAGTTGTCTTTTCATTTTCTTGATAATGTCTTGTGAAGTTAAAATATGAAAAATTTGATGCAGTTCACTTTATCTTCTTTGACTCATTTTCCTTTTTGTATCTCAAGTAGGAAGCTATCGCCAAATCTTAATTTATAAAGCTTTATCTTAGAACTCCTATTTAGGACTTTGATCCATTTTGAGTTAATTTTGCATATAGTGTGATGTAAGGTGCAGTAGCTTTGCTTGAGACCAAGATTAAGGGTGGTGGACCAATTAACCTTGCAGAAGAAGGCCATGGCATGGCGATTGTTGAGGGCTTGTAGCCAGCTATCTGTTGAGAATCAAAAGCAAGGAGCCCAATAAAATTGATGCAGGAAGAAAAACTGGTAACCTGAAAAACACTTGGATGAGTTCGTGTTCTCTAAAACCAAAGAATGAATTTTAGGAGGTTTAGAGATGAGATGGAGGTTTAGAATAGAAAATTTATTGGGAAAGAAAGCTTCTATTCAAGAGGGGCACAGAAGGGGGCCTGAGAGGGCTGCCCCCGAAATTGTTTCTTTAGGGGTCTTATAGGGCAAAACCATGTGAAAAGGCAGACCTAAGGTGAAACTAGGGGAACTTGCTTAGGTGGTCATGAGGTGGGACAAAGTCATGGTCGACCAATGATATTACAAGCATCACTGTTTAGGTAAAATTGATTAAATCGGGAGAAAATTGGGAAGCAAGTCGTGTAGCAAGTGGGCATGAATATGGAATAAGGGTTCTTTCTGTTGGGGGTTGAGTTTCTGGCTCTTTTAGGGTGATACTCATTTAGAATATCAATCCCTGATACTTAACTTTAAGTGAGTGGGTGGCTGCATTTCTTTACTCTTTTGTTTTAAGGACTGGCCCACAGGTACCTGTCCTTTGTAAAGCTGCATAGTCAAATTGCTTTCAATATTGTCCAGGAGAGCCTGGCCCTATCTGACTATCTATAATATTTTTATCTAATTTGGCTGCCTACAACAAAATGATTTAAAACATTTTGAGTTTGACCAGAAAGCAAGCTCCAATAAAGTTGCAGTCTACAAATATGAAACAGAAAAGAAATTAGTCATGAAATGACTGGGAAGAAAAAGCCACATATTTCAGAAGACAATATAAAAGGTGACCTGAAGACATCACAATATCCAGCAGGACTTCAGCCTGTGAAGCCTCAGGGTTTCAAAGGTGAAACACTTGCTTCAAGAATAGAGCCCCAGAATACTATTTTCCAGAATGGTGATGGCCTAGAGGATTTTTTTCTTTGGGATTGGGTTCAGAGTGCTCTGCAAACTAGCCACTTGACTTTTATAGCCAAAAGAGAGAATGAAGCCTGTCAACTTGTGACAGGTCCTGGCATCATTCATGTGGTGCTGGTTTTAGGTGAATGCAAAAGGCAAGAGTTGCCGGGTCAGAAAAGGCTTCTACCCAGATTTTGGAAGGCCTGGCAGGCCAGGTAGTATGTCCCTGCCAGGGCAGTGTGCAAAGCTGTAAGTGTGAAGCCAGAGGTACAGTGGAGACCATAGACTTTGAAGAAGCCAAAATTTTGATTATCTGAGGAAAACTTCAAGAAGACAGCAAAGCCTGCCCAAGACAGAATACATGAATGCTGGAAGTGTTAAGAGTTAATGACGTGTCTAAGATCCTGCAGTAAATTAGTGCCTAAACCCGCAAAAGGATGTTAAGTCTACTGACACAATAAGTGAGCACTCTTTTGACTTTATAAATTATTATTGCACAGTAAGTAGCTCAGCTCCTTAAATGTACGTGCATTTTTTAAAGACCACCCACCACATTTCTGATATATAATGTCCTGTTTAGAAGAAAAAATACAAGCATTTGCATAAATTTCTCTGTTGATTTGAATCTGATCATTGGTTTCATATAAAAATGGCTAGGTAATGAATGGCTAGGTAACTGCAGTATTTTTAATTAAATACTCCTCAATACTAACCCCTGAAGCAAAGTATTTTAAGTCTATTTGGTAGCTGATGTGCCTACCTGTGACTGAGAACAGAAAAGACTGTAGGGCTTTATGGCCCAAGGTTTGCTTTGATGATTCTGCCCTCTTGTGTCAGTTTGTGGAAACGCAACTCATCAGCAAATGAGCATCCTCAAAGCATCCTCATCACATTTGAGAAGTCATAAACAATCAGTGGTAGAACACATTATTTCTAAAAATGTATTAGATTTTAATTTATTGATATTGTATCTCATAGTTATGGATTCCACTGTGTCCCCCAGTTCCCAATTTCATATGTTAAAGGTCTTACTGCCAGCACCTCAAATTGTGACCTTATTTGGAAATAGTTATTCTATTGTAACTAGTTAAGAAAATGCAATACAAGAGTAGAGTGGCTCACAATTCACTATTCAGTATGCTTATGAAAGCAGGAAATGTAAATACAGGTACACATGTGAACACATACACAGCGAAACACAAACACTCAGAGAGATGGGAGGAGAGACAGAAACAGAGACAGTGAGCGAGTGAGAAAGACACAGAGAAACAGAGACGGGGAGATAGAGAGAGACAAAGAGAGAGATGGGGAGAGAGAGAGTGCTGAAATCAGCACGATGTAATGTATAAGGCCAAGGAGAAATTGGCAGCAAATCACTATAAACTGGGATAGTCATGGAGCTGATATTCCACTTTCACTTTCAGCGCAATCATGTCCTCTCTAAGTGAATGGTGTTGAATTTCTAATTTCAGGAGCTTTGAGAAGGTAACTCTGAGTTATTTACCACTCAATAGTATTTTTTTTTTTATCTTTTTGAGACAGGGTCACGCTGTACAGGTCAGGCTGGCCTTGAGCTCAGTTTTGTAGCCCAGGCTGGTCTCAAACTCTCACTGATCCTCCTGCCTCAGCCTCCCGAGTGCTGGGATTACAGGTGTGTGCCACCATGGCCAGCTACCACTCAATAGTATTTTGTTTTAGCAGCCTTACTAGACTAATATGGTCCATTTCTATAATATTTGTTTTAAATTTAATGGTTTGTACTTCAAGTCAAGGCATATATTTGAACTAAAAACGTTCTACTAAAGGTCATGCTGTAACACTGTAGAAGAAGATATTATCTTCCAGGTTTTATCACCAACTGTTAAGGGATAAACATCCCATGTGAGTGGAAAAAATAATAGGTCTTCCTGACACAGACCCTCTACAAAAATGGATCAGTATAACTGACTTAGAATATTCCATACATCTAATGTGCCATGACTGGCTAAAGCAAAGTTTTGTGTAGAAGAATCATACGGTCTGACTCAGTTGTATGAAAAGATATATTTTTATTACTTTTAATAAGAAATTACAATGTGAAAGTTTCAAAACACGTTAGTAGTACATTCCCAATAGTTGATACAATGCATATTGTCCTCACTGTAGTTATACAGAGCACAGGGTGTAGACATGATAAATTTTCTAATGGTCAGTGGTACAATAGATTTCTTCTCTTCGACCTAAGAGAAAGTAGATAGTATACTATGTATACATAGTCCAGTGTTCCATAATTGCAGTGGGTTACTGGTGAAACTGGCAATGTTGGAGGCTGTTGGTTTAAACCTTTTACAGCTCAGCATACTAATCTAGTTTTACATTTTATGCCTCATTGTCAAATTTTTCTGCGGGGTGGTTAAGGCAAGTTAAAGCAAGACCCGTATAACAAAACATGTAGATTTTGTATCTCCCAAGGTTAGTCAAATCTCCTTAGGATTTACTTTGAAATCATGTGGAACTGTTGTCAGTGTCAGTCATCTGGATGAGTCACAGTCCTTGCTTGACCAGTTTGCTCTCTGTGAAAGCCAGAGAGATTGTTTTCTCTCTAGGTGACTCTCCTTAGGCACACTATATACCTTCAATCCCTTTCCTCTGTGCCCGTGTTTTAGAGTAATAGATTCACTAAGCTTTTCTTCTGGAGGGTTAGGAATATAAGTTTACAGACCAAAAATTAGAGAAAAAGAAGGGCTACAATGAAAAGGGCTATACTAAAAATAACAGTGCATGCCAATTTAAACAAATAAACATGGCACATTTGAAAGTTCCATCATAAGTCACTATTATCTCTCTGGATAATTCTGAAGAATTCCTTGAAGTGAGAAAAAATACAGATTCTTTGTAACAAGTTGAGGTTATCCTCTTGGCAAGAGACACGATGCTGTGAAGGCTTGCTGAATCCATGAATAAGGAAAAGTCAGAAATTAGAGGTAGTGACTCCATACAAAGCTCATATATCCACATCAATATATAATGAATGCATCAGTATTATATGGCTTTTAATGACTGAAAGAATGAATGGATCATTAGCAGGAAATTCAGACACATTAACACTATGGGTGACAAAGGTGTCCTTATTAGTGGATACTAATGATTCATAAATCATTTCATGAATAGAGTAAACATCTTGGAGTAACCTCCATTGCATTAAATCATAGATATTTAATAAGGGCTGCATGCTCTGAAATTCTGTTAGAGACACTGTTATGGTTTATGTCTAGTTGTCCCCCCCAAAGCCTCATGGAGTCATTGGGTGGAGACTTCTAGAGCTTGAGACTTGATCCATGATCCCTGGGATTATAGGTTTTAGTACTGATGGGATTATGGGTGGAAGTACTTCTGGGATTATGGGTGTAGCCTAGGGTGGGAGCTAAGGTGGAGAGCCTGAACGTAATATAAAGAGAGACAGAGAGACAGACTCGAGCTGTTGCTGTTACTCTGCTGCCGTGTTTGGTTGGCTGCCTCTGCCACCATTTTATTGCTGTTTCACCACCATGAACTGGATGCTCTCTGCCCTGCTCCACTCAGCCTTGGGCCAACCGAATATGGACTGAAACCTTCACAAACTGTGAGCTAAATAAACCTTTCCTTCCTTCATTTTGAGTGTTGGGTATTTGTCCCGGCAACGAGCAAAAAGTAACTAATACAGACACTAAGATGGTTAACACTCAGTCCTCAGGAAACTTCTATTTTACTTAGAAAAATAGAAGTATGCATATAGAATGATTCCATTAACATTATTAATGATGTACCATAATATCACAATAAAGAACTTTGCAAAGTGCACAACAGCCCTAAGTAAAAGATTTAGAACTATAGCACTCTTTTTCGGTACGGGGAATTGAACTCAGGACTTTGTGCTTGCCAGGCAAGTTTTTATTCTCCTGAGCTATCTCCCCAACCCCTAGAACTATAGCACTCTTAAAAAGAAATTTCAGATCTAATTCAAAAGCTACCAACAGTGAAAAGACTAGGCCATGATGGATTTATTGCTGAATTCTACAGAACATTCAGAGTGTACATAATACTGGTAACTCTTAAACTCTTTGATAAAATCAAAAGGTAAATAATAATCCCAGATTCATTCCTGTAAGCAAGCATTATCTGATACCAAAACCAGAGAAAGACCCAACTGAAAAAGAGAACTACAAGCTAATCTTCCTGATGAATATAGACACAAAAATCTTCAGTAAGATACTGGCAAACAGAATTCAGCAAAATCATGCAGAAGATTATACACCATGACCAAGTGGGATTCAATCCAGGAGTGCAAGGATGGTCAAACATGTAAATCAGTAAGTGTAACATACCAAATTAACTGAGCCAAGAATGAAAATCATACGATCGTCTCAGCAGATGCAGACAAAGCTCCACATTAGCAAACCAATAAATACAAGCCTTTTAGCAAGGCATTAAACACCCGTCTAGCTGGCTTGCCGACCTCGATGATGATACTGCTCCACAATCTTACTTCATCTCCACCCTTCTCCACCCTTCTCACTGTTCTGTATATTACTTTGTAGCACGTTTTCATTGCTGTTGCATAAAATGCCTTCGAGTGTTTTGGTGGAGGAATGGTTGCAAACAAATAAAGTTCTCAAAATGACTATTATGTCTACTTATTTAGGCCCTCCAGTTGGAAAGAGTGCTGGCTAGCCATTCTCTAATAATCACATACCACTTATCAACTATTTTAACACAATGAAGGAGCCAACCAAGTATTCTTTAAGGACTCACTCCTGTCCTCCAAAAATACTTCTGAAACCTGTGATTCACTAATGTATGTTTACTTCTCACTGTGTTCTTATGGTAGAGTTCTTTTCATCTTACTTGTAAACATAGTAAGATGCACTACTAGAAATGTACAGAAACAACAGAAAAAAATGTAAATAAAGGGGTATGAGTGATAAAAAATCAGAGGATATATAAAGATCATTTGATTTAAGACTGTTCAACTCAGATGCTACTTGAATATCTATACCCTCTGCAATATGTCTGGCTAGGGTGTTTCAGATAATTTTTTTATAAACATTTTTTTTATAACTTTTTTATTTTATTTCTTTATTATTTTCTTGTTTCAGAATCTTTCTTTGTTTATTCACTCATTTTTATGGCTGGCTCCGCCTGCACTGAGGGCAAGGCTGGCACAGCATGTGGTGCCAGGGATTGGACCATGGTCCCTGAAGCCACCCAAGCTTTCCCAAGCAGGCCCTTTAGACCACTGAGCCATCCCGCCGGGCCCCTCAGATAATTTTTATTATGGGTATTAAATTTTTTATAGTTGATATTGTTGCTACCCTATCCTACTCAAGAGACATAAAGGTTCTTTTGCAACTTGAGTTGCAATCTGCCTAAGAGTTCCACTCAATCTTCTGTCTTTTTTTTTCAGGGAACTTGAAGGAAAATTCTAGTTCTTTTCATGAGTGATACTACTGTTCCTTAAGAACGTGAGTCACCTCTGTCTGCCTCACTGTTCCCATGGTTCTGTTCACGTTAATGTTCCCATGCCATCAGAAATTCTCCTAAACCTGATTTCCACATCTTCATCATCCTTTGGATCTTTATTATGCATTTATTAATGTATAGACAGCATACAATAAACTGCATGTATTTCAGATGTTTAATTTGATATTTTTCTTTGTAAATGTTCTTCTGTGGATATGTTTTTGATTTATTTAATAAATTCTTCCCTAGCCCATAGTCACAAAAGATGATCTCACATGTTAGAATTTTTGTAGGGTTAAGTTTTACATTTAGCTTTATGATCAATTTTTAGGATTGTTTGGTATATATTTTAAACTACAGCTTAACATGAGTCTTAAAATATGTTTTTACACATAAATATCTAATTCTTATAATTTTTGAAAACTATATTCTTTCTCTACTGATTATTATTATATATTTGTTGATGATCAATTGAATATATTTATATATATTCACATATATTCAAATATATATCCATTTTTAGACTTCCTATTCTGCTCAACTGACCTACTATGTTGAAAACATAGTCTGTTTCCAAAATATAATATGATACCAATTAGTTGCTGAAAATTTGGAAAGACAGTCAAGAAAACAAAATGTATTCCAAATCTAAGTACTTAAACATAAGTGTAATCAATGTTTTGACAGTCTTTTTTTATATGAACTGTTTTATCTATCTATCTATCTATCTATCTATCTATCTATCTATCTATCTATCTATTTATGACTATCTTGTTGATTACTCAGAGCAGGCTGTATGCAGTGTGGACTCTAAAGACTTAATCCCACAGCTGGCTTACATTAATAAATGAGTTAAGCTGAAGTCTACATGGACATTGCATGAGTTACCATCCACTGCTCCTCACCAATGGCCACAGCAGAGACCAGAGATAGGGTCCACAGAGCTGTTAGGTTCTGTTATGAGACACAGCTGCCAAGGACAAGTCGCTCTTTCCATATTCCTTTCCCAAAGTAGCAGTTTATTTTACTTGAGCAATGAGTTAGTCATTAACCATGACCTTTTCTTGATGTTTTCTCTTCCACATACAAGAATGTTTTGTTCTCTCCTTCACAAGTCTTACCTGTTTCAGAGTCTTATCCCCAGCCACCCCAGTGGCCTCTCCCCAACTCCCACCCCTGCTCCCATTCTGTAGTTTGTAGAATCAATAAATTGCATGGACCTCGCTAGTCTGGGGTCTTGGCTGTCTCAGCATTGACCGTCTCAGGTCTCCTCTTCACCTGTACCTTATCTCTGAGGTTTTCTCCACAGCATTCTGCAACAGCAATAAACATGAGATTGGGGTCTTGGCTGGGGTTTCCAATCTTTATTTATTATTTACTTAATTTGTGCACATTTGGAGTGGATGATGTTCATATTAACGTTAGGGAGTGGGCACATATACTGTACATACCTTAATTCTTTTATTGCTACTTTCCATCTCCACCCATCCACTTCCCTCCATCTCTAGATCACTTTTTCATTACTGCTGTTATTAGTGCCACATATAAAGACTACATTCATCATTTAGGGTTGTAATTACATGTCTTAAATGTTTTTAAGATTGTCTTTCTGCCTCCACCCTGGGACACTTAGTCCTGTTGTCATTTGGAAAAGATCATTTAGGATCACTGTTTCCTTCCTATTTTCTTTTATTGATCTCTTATTTTGCTCTTTATTTGTACTAATGATTATTCAAATAAGAGAATCTATATATGGTATTTATGTTTGTGTGACCAATTTTTTTTTACTTAACATTCTATTTTCAATGTACATCCATATTTCTTAAATATATAAGAAAAAAGGAAGCAATATTTATGTTAGGAACACAGAGAAGTCCAAATAAATAGCTTATTGCCGGGCATGGTGGCGCACACCTGTAATCCCAGCACTCGCAAAGCTGAGGCAGGAGGATTGGTGCGAGTTCGAGACCAGCCTGGGCTACAAAAGTGAGTTCAACGCCAGCCTCAACTGCATAGCAAGACCCTGTCTCAAAAAGACAAACAAAAAAACCAACAAACAAATAAATAGCTTATTTATGAACCTTAAGATACTTGAAAAAAGAACAAAAATCCAAACTCAAGTTAAATTTAATGAAGGAAATCATAAAGATCAGAATGGAAATTAATGAAATTGAGACAAAGAATACAAAGAATCAACAAGTTAAAGACCTGGTTCCTTGAAAACATAAAACAAACTAGGCAACCTCACCAAAGGAAAAAGAAAAAACTCACCTTACTGTAATTAGAAGTGAGAAAGATGAAATCACATCAAATAAATGGGAAAATTTTCAAGATATGGACAAATTATAAAAACTAAATCAAGAAGACATGAAAATATTGAACAATCCAATAGAAAACAATGAAATTGAGATTGTAACAAAAAATCTACAAAGTAAACCCAGAGCCTTATAGTTTGCTATTGAAATTTATAAGATCTCTGAAGGTGTTATATATTAACACCTCTCAAACTCTTCAATGAATGCGAGAGGAAAAGAACACTTTCAAGTTCATTTTAGGAAAATAGCATCATTTTGCTTCCAAAGCCAGATCCAAATAAAGATATAATTAAAATGGAAAACTACAAGCCATTCTTCTTAATGAATACAGATGCAAATTTTTAAATAAGATATAGGAAAATAGAATGCAACAAATTACTAAAACGATCACACATCATGACCCAATATATTTCATCTTAGGGTTGTAAAGGTGGGTGGTAAGAATTGTGCTGCTTTAACATGCTATGTGTGTATCACTGTGGTATGATATCATAATTCTTTTGTTTAGGAGACACCTAGGTGTGGTATGCCTGCTTCGCAAATAATCACCATACTCATAACTGTACTAGTTTACATTCCCACCACCATTGTAAATGAGTTCCTTTCATTTTCCTTCACAGTCTTGCCAGTTTGTTTTTTTATTTATTTATTTTTTACTTCTTTGATGACATCCGTTCTTTCTGGAGTAAGATGGAATTTCAGGGTTGTTTTGATTAGTATTTCTTTAATGGACAAAGATGCTGAAAATTTTTTCATGAACTAACGCTCATTTGTACTTCTGAGAAATGTGTATTCATTTCAACTACTCATTTTTGATCAAGTACTTTAATTTGGCAGCATTTCTTTGTTTGCTTGTTTTATTTCTTATATATTTTACACATTTGTGCTCTCCAACAGACACCTGTCAAAATATTTTTCCATTCTGCAGGTCATGCTTTCATTTGTGTGAGTGTGTGTGTGTGTGCTATGCAGAAGCATTTTAATTTATATAATTCCATTGTTAATTCTTGTTATTATCTCCTGTGCAATTGAAGTTTTGTTCAGGAAATCATTGCCAATGTTTATGTCTTCAAGTGCTTTACCTATTTTCTTTTATTAGATTAAGTATTTCTGTTTGTACACTTAGGTATCTGATCCATTTAATTTCATTTTAGAGCAGAGTGGGAAAAATGAGTCTCTACTGGCTCCTCTGCATTGAACAACCAGTTTTCATGCATCATAAGGCAATAACATGCTTATTGGTCCCCTTTAAAAACTCAGATGGGTAAGAGATCTTGGGATTGTTTTGCAACCTGATTTCTATTTCCATGATTACTGCATCTATTTCTGTGCCAGCACTCTGCTGTTTTTTATACTTATAGTTTTAGGGAAACCTGAAGTCTGTAATGGTAATCCCTATTTTGCTCTTGCTCATGATTTCTTTGGCTATTCTAGGACTGTCCATTTTATATCAAGTTTAGAAGTACTTTCTTAGTTCTGTGAAGAATGCTGATAGTATTTGGACATTCAACCTATATATCACTTTAGGTGATATGGTCATTTTGGTGACTTTTGTTCTTCCTATGCAGAAAGAAGGGGTATTTTCTCATTTCCTAAGGCACTCTTAATTTTTTCTTTCGAGTACTATAGTTTTTATTATAACAGTCTTTCAATTACTTACTTAGGTTAATTCCTAAATGTTTATTTTGAAGCTACCAAGAATGAAATTATTTTTTGATTTCTCTCTCAGTGTTTTAATTGTTGATGTGCAGGAACAATACTGACTTTTATCTTGACACTTCACTGGATTAGTTTATTCTAAGCATCTTTGTTGAGTATTTTGGGTTGTCCATGTGCGGAATCATATCTGTGACTGTGGGTTGTTTTGTTTTCTTTCTTTCCTATCAGTGTCCTTTTATTTCATTCTATTGTCTGCTGGCACCCAGTAACATCTACAGTGCTGAAATGAAAGTGGTGCAAGTAGACACTCTGGTCTTCTTCCTGATTTTAGAAGGAAAGCTTTGAGTTTGCTCCCACTTAGTGATTGTGACAGTGGGTTTGTCATAAATGGTGTTGTAAGTTTGATGTAAATTCCACCTGTATGTTTTTATCAGAATATTTATCATGGATATATGTCAGGTTTTCTAAAAGTAGATGTTTTTATATGCAGTGAGGTAATCATATGACTTTTGTTCTTGTTCTATTTATGTAATATATTATGTTCATTGAGTTGCATATGTTGGATCATTCTTGTATCCCTGGGATGATGACAGGTTGGTTATGATATGTGATGTATGCAATTATTTGTTGATAAATATCTTGTTAGGATCTTTTGCAATTGTATTCATTGAGCAAATTGGCTTGTAATTTTATTGTTCATTTATTGTCTGGTTTTGTTATCAGTTTCTTGCTTCCAGGAATAAGTTTGATAATGTGTCTTCCCTTTCAATTTTATGCAAGATTTTGAGGAATAGTTGTGTTAGGTCATCCTTGTTAAAATTCTGTGATGAGTCCTTTGGTTCTTGTTATTTTGTTGGTTAACTTTTCCTCCTCTCTTCTTTCTTTCTTTCTTTCTTTCTTTAGTATTTAGTACAGGGTCTACATAGATCAGACTCATAGCGATCCTCCTGTTTTCAGCCTCCCAAGAGCTGGGATTAGAGGGGCACACCACCATGCACAGTCTCAGTTGCCATTTCAGTATGCCCTGGGGGGGCAGGGCCAGCATGGTAAGCAGGGGATTGAACCCTGGCCTTGGTGCTCTGCCTAAGCAGGCGCTTTAGTCTGCTAAGCTATTAGCTGATCCCCTTGATTAGCTTTTTTTTTGTTGTTGCCTTTATTTCATTGTCTGTTATTCCTTTCAGGTTTTTATATCTTCTTGGTATAATTTGCCTAGGGATATGTCTAAGGGTTTATCTATTTCTTGAAAATTCTCCAGCTTTTTGGAATATGTATTTAGATCTTAGATTTATTTTGATGTTAGTTTAGTGCATGATGATAGACATGGGTCTAGTTTTAGTTTTGCAATGTGGAAAGCCAGTATCTCTGAAAAAAAAAAATGCTTGGCGAGTGTATATAGTTATATTTATGTCTGACTGAATTTTATTTTCTATTGTTTTGTTCAGACTTCTTCCATTTTCTTCTAGATACAGCCTGGTTTCACCTCATAAATGTGAAAGATAAGACTCTCCCTTAGTCTTTGCTTGGGTGTGAGTGTCATCCACTGGGGCTACAAGCTTTATTATGTTGCTCAGTGAAGTGAAGTGTTACGTTATGATTGGATATATTTTTGTGTGTGTCTTGAATCTACAGAAAGATGCTTTAGGTGGTTGTGTGTGTGTGTGTGTGTGTGTGTGTTTATGTGTGACTCTGCTGACATTTCTGAATTGCTGGCTATAATAGCCAGCTTATCATCACTGTGACAAGATGGCATAAACAACTCATAAGGAATACAATTTTTCTTTTGTTCTGTTTTGTTTCTGCTCATAATTTTAAAGATTACATCTCAGGCAGGTGAGTGGTTCTGGGTGACGTAGAACATTCTGGCGTCAGTGCACAGCAGAGCAAAGGTTGCCAGAAATTACAGAGCCAGAGGGTGGTCTGAGGAACTAAGATTCCTTCAAGGACCCTCCCTCAATAATCTAACTTCCTCCCATTAGACTCAACCTCTAAAATGTTCTATAACTTTCCAGTACAGCCACAGGCTGGGGACCAAACTTTTGATGCATGGGACTTTGTGGGGACAGTGCAGATCCGAAACTCAGCACATGCATTGTCATCTTAATGTCTGAGGCAGTAAGACAAAAAATAACAGCCAGATATTCCCCACCATGTCATTCTTTGTGTTCAGGATTCCTAAATAGTCTGCCTTCTTTTTTCACCTTTCTGAGTCTTATGTTGGTTTATTTATAAGGTCATGATTTTAAATTTACAATGAGAGAAGAATTTAAAAAATTAAGTTTACTATGTCTTCCAAAAAAAGCAGCAGTCTTTTTCAATAGATTTTAGTTGATCATAATGAATATGTAATATTTGGAATATTGATCATCACCTGGACTATCGGATCATTTTTGAGTTAGGTCTATGATAACAGGTGTATCATGTCAGATTATAAGTGATTTGGAAATCTGAATTCATGACACAGATTATTTCTCCTTTGTAGTTTCATTATCTGCCAGAGAGAATAATTGCTGTGGATCCATTCGTATGGATCCCACTTGGTGAGGAAGCCCCTGAACTGTTTTGTGCATTATTTCTGGCATTATGACAACACCACAGTCAGAGCTACAGATCCTGTGGTGTCTGACTACCCAACTGTGGCACACAGACTCTAACACGTCTCCCCTGACCTTCATCTCCTGACTTTTAGGAAGTGCTCGAGTGAGAGGAGAGTAAGGACTGTCTTGCTGACATCCAAATTGAAATTGGGGACTTAGCCCTATAATTGTAAAGAGGTGAATTCTGCCAAGCGCTGGAGGGAGCCTGGAAGCTGATTCTTACTTATGTGAGAGCCTGATGAGAGAACATAATCCTGCCGACACCTTGACCGCAATGATGGGAGTATAGTATCCAACTACATCATGCCTGGTCTTCTAACCTTCCAAAACTATGCAATCATCTTTTTGTGTATTTTTGTCATGCACTAAGTTTGTGGTAAACTATTACATAGCAATACATAAAGGGCACAGCAGCCAATAGGTCTGCATCTATGTAGTGAAATTTTTATTTAAAAATGTTTAAACATAGTTTCCTCTTCTTTGAGCCTTTTAATTTTATTGGCATACTTTGATATACATAATTTACACAACAAATCACATTCATTGTATGGAATATGTACATGTATACAACACATCTTCATTCTTCCTTATCTCCTTCCCCTCCCTGCAACTTTTCTGCTCCTCCTTATCTACAAAAGCTTTATTTCCATTTTTCCCCTTTTTTTTTTTTTTTTTTTTTTTTTTTTTTTTTTTTTTTTTTTTTTTTTTTTTTTTTTTTTTTTTTTTTTTTTTTTTTTTGCTGTTTGTTTCCATTCACATTCCTTCCCCTCCTCCTCCTTGTTTCTCTTCCCATCTGAACATTTTCTTCTTACTTCCCAATATCTATCCTCCATTTGGGTCTTTATTTGCGCAATCAGTTTCTCACACAAGAGAAAGCAGAATTTAAACATGTGTGCCTGATTTTTGTCACTTAAAGGTATAGTTGAAAGGTGTACCCATTTACCTAAAAATGTCTTAAGTATATCTTGCTACATGGCAGGGTAGTACCCCATTGTTTATAAAAACCACATTTTCTTTATCCATTCATCCAAGAATGGGCATCTGGACTGTTTCCAAGGTTTAGGCATTACAAATTGTGCTGCAAGAAACGTGGGTATGCATATATTACTGAGGAATGATGCTTTTCATTCTTTTTAAAATGTATTTGGTACAGGGTCTCAGTATACTCCTCAAATTTGTAGTGATCCTTCTGTTTTCAGCTTCCCCAGCACGGGGACTATAGGTATGTGCCACTACACCCATCTTCTTAATTTTTTTTTTAGGAAGATATCAAGAGGGAGAATAGTTACACCAATTATACCTCTACTTTCAATTTTTTGGGAAACCTCCATACTGATTTCCATGTTGGTTGCACCAACTTACATTCTTACCAACAGTGGAGAAGGGTTCGTTTATTTCCCCCACAGCCTTGCCAGTCTGTCTTATTGGATGATCTTGATGATAGCCACTCTTCCTGGAATGAGATGAAATCTGCTTTAATTTGGATCTCTTGAATGACCAGTGATATTGAATGCTTTTTATATATTCATTTATAAATGTTTATTCTTCCTCATCTGAGCAGTGCCCATCTATTCAGATGCTCACTTTTGGACTGAGTCTTTAAGTTGAAGTGTCCAATAGTTTGAGTTCTTTATATGTACTTGAGTTCTTCATATATACAATGTGTGTTCTTTACATATTCTTTGTGGAATACTTGGCAAAAATTATTTCCCATTCTGTGGGCTGGCTCTTCCCTCTATTGGTGAAAACTTTGGACATCAGAAAGTAGAGGGGTGTAGGATAAATTTGGACTCTCCTACTGGTGACTAATGACAGATGAGATATTGTATCCATAGCGAAGCAATGCAAACATTTTAGAGGCAAGGCTTGCTGGGATAGGCTGTCTTAGCTTCCTTATGCAAATAGCGATTATACTATCTACTTCATTAGGTATTCGTGAGAACCGAATATGGCGATGCAGAGGAAAGCTGTTTAGCACAGGACCTGGCACATTCCTGATGTACAGTCCAGGTGTTAATATTGCAATGAACAATATTTAACACCACAAACCAGCAGTGAATTTTCAGAGCTCTCCTGCTCTCAAAGATTTTTCAGTCATTTCCACCCCCCCGCAAAAAAATCCTTTGCTGCAGTCTTCTCAGTTCTCACATACAAAAAAACAGTTTTTGTTTTCCTACTACTGTTCTCTCTCTCCCTCTCCCTCTCTCTCTCTCTCTCTCTCTCTCTCTCTCTCTCTCTCTCTCACTCACACACACACACACACACACACACACACACACACACACTGCAACACAAAACATAACCAAATCTATCTCTTCAGTACCACCATAGTTATGGTTCAATGAACAGTTCATTATATCAAGAAAAGTATACCACCTGCAAAGAGTAGGCTCTTAGACCCCGTTATTTACTCCCTTAAGAACAGCGCGGTGAAGCCAGAGGTGTGGTGGTCGGAAAGCCCTCCGGAGGCCTGGAACTCCTGTAGGGAAAGTCAGGGGACTTTGCCATTTTCATCACCCAAAGGACAGAAAGCATCCTATTTAAACTAGCAGGGTTCACTACCTGAAGACACAGGTTTGACAGGACAGGAGCAAATTCTGGGTGTCCCACGGCCCTTGCTCGCCCCCTCCTGAGCCTGCGGCCGCAAAGTGCCACATCAGCGGAGGCACTGCACTTCCAGGTTTTTTAGGAAGATGCGAGGAGCTAGCCCGGTGGGCGGAGGCGGCCGGAGGCTTGCAGGAGTGTCGGATCGCTCAGCCAATGGGCTGGAAGTGCGGAGATGAGGCCACCAATGAGCTGGGGCTTCTTCCAGCCAGGGCTGCTCCGGCTCTTTACCGCGGAGGGACCAGATGAAGCACATCTGGACAGCTGTGCTGGGAGTCTG
This sequence comes from Myocastor coypus, assembly GCA_004027025.1. Taxonomy (NCBI): domain Eukaryota; kingdom Metazoa; phylum Chordata; class Mammalia; order Rodentia; family Myocastoridae; genus Myocastor; species Myocastor coypus. Next base: position 1,038 of record PVJA010032379.1, on the reverse strand, counting down.
TGTGGCCTCTACAGAGGCAGGACTTCACCTAGGCACGTCCCCCACGTCTTCTTCTTCTAGCCAGTTATTATTTATTCAATTTCGCCAAGAAGCAACCAGGGCATCAAGCTAGAAACTTTTTTCCCCCGCCCCCATGAGGGAAGGGCTAGGCCCGCCCAACACATAGTTTAATTTTCAGGGACTTCTGAGATCAAAAGAACAGAAACAGCAACAACAAAAGCCCAGCGGCGGCCTGATTTTAAACTGGCAAAGTTAGAAAAATAAAGTTTGGGTAAACAGAGCAAGCTGGGTAAGTTTTGAATACTTGCTGGATACCCTATTTCTCCTGCTGTGATCTCTGTCCTGTCTTTGCTGTTCTCACTAGCCTTGTCGTAGAAGAGACAGAAAAAATATCTCCTGGCAGCACACACACTGCACAGACATTTCGTTTTCTCCTCATCTGTTTTGCGAGCATTAATTTTTTTGTCTGTTTTTTATATTTTGTGGTGTGCTATTTTAAAATTTTCTGGGAACCAAAGTTTGATTGGTATTTTGCTGTCTCTTGTAACTCCAAAGTTAAATGGTGCTTTTTTTTTTTTTTTTTTCTTTTTTGTTGTGAGAACATTGTATATATGAGTAAAGACTGAAATCTATCTGTCCTCCACTCCCTGCCTCAGTGGAAGATTAAGAAAATTATCTGATTTAGAATTAACACCACTTTTGCTTCTGTTTATAGGATATTGTGTATTAAGGTCTTTAAAACTTGGCTTATGTAGGAAATCATTGAACCTTTCATTTAAATTGAATCTAATTGAAATGCAAATATATGTTTTTGCATTCCTTTATCTCCAGTGCAGGATTCAAATACTTTTATGATTGTTAAAATATAAATAAATACATAGCAGTGTATCCATAAACTTATGTTTGTGTTCAACTTGTAATTCTACCGAAGTTATTTTCGCAGAGATTGCTATGTGTCAGTGTTTGCAAATATATCTGGTTTATATTTCAAGATTTAGAAATAGAATGATGAGCCGGGCCTGGTGGCGCACGCCTGTA
>PVJA010032378.1:0-24183 GCA_004027025.1 Myocastor coypus | reverse complement strand
CTTTCTTTTTTCTATGCAACATTAATAGGGAGGTGGGTCATGCCCACACACTGCACTCTATAGAATGATTGTGAGGACAATATGCAATATGTCAACTTTCAAAGAAAAAAAGGGGGAAAAGAAAAAAAAAAAAGTAATGTGGATTTAGAAAGGTTAATGTTTAATTGTTTGATCAATCTTATATACCTATATGTATTAACCTAAACTGATCCAATGATGAAAATATGTAATATAACCATTGTTAAATTTAACAATAAAAGAATTGAAAAAAAAAACCAAAACATTAGGCTGCATTGTGCCTGGTGCACAGTAAGTGCTCAATAAATGGCACATATACTTGTGGTGTTTTTTTGTTTTTGTTTTTGTTTTTTTTTTCCCCTCAGCGTTGGGGATTGAACTCAGAGCTTTGCCCTGAGCTGTATCTCCACCTTAAAAAAAAAAAAAATTAATATTTTAAGGCAAGGTTTTACTAAGTCACTAAATTTTCAGGCTAGGCTCAAATTTGTGATCTTCCTGCCTCAGGCTCCAGACTCCTGGGATTACAGATGTGTGCCACCCCACCCGGCAGCTATGTAGTATATGACCTCAGAACTGCAGGGACCCTGCTATTTCGTGGATGAAGACACCAAGGTCTTGGTGCTATCAGCTGACTTATCTAAACTCTCTGGAGCTGGTGACAAATTCAAACCACCTCACGCTTTCTTACCACTTTTCTTTGGTGTTCGTTTTTCTAAGTTTCCTGAGCAGAGAAGATCTTGGGTTCTTATTCACTTTTCACAAATTGGTTTTTTATCCACAAGAATACTGCACTCCAGGGCCCGGCGGGATGGCTCAGTGGTCTAAAGCGCCTGCTTGGGAAAGCTTGGGCGGCTTCAGGGCCCTCAGTTCAATCCCCAGCACCACATGCTGTGCCAGCCCTGCCCTCAGGGCAGGCTGAGCCGGCCATAAAAATGAGTGAATAAACAAACAAAGGTTCTGAAACAAGAAAAAAAGTAATAATAAAGAAAGAATACTGCACTCCATACTTTCTTTTCTTTTCTTTCTTTCTTTTTTTTGTCTTTTTGAGACAGAGTCTTGCTATGCAGTTCGGGCTGGCCTTGAGCTCACTTTTGTAGACCAGACTGTTTTCGAACTTGCGTTAATCTTCCTACCTCAGCCTCCCAAGTGCTGGGATTACAGGCAACACCACCACACCAAGTTTATAGTTTTGTTTTGTTTTTGCAGTACCAGGGATTGAACTCAGGACCTTGCACTTGCTAGGCAGGTGCTTATTCTACTGAGCAATCTCCCTGGCCCTTGTACTCCATGTACATAATGGTGCTATTGCGTTATACAGAAGGGACTCAGGGAAGCTCAGCTCCTGCTATCAGGGATGACAGGTCTCCACCACTTTTTGCTCAGCTGGCATTTACCAGCCTCCTCGGCCTTCTGTGGGGTTGGTTCAGTGGAGCAGAATGCTCAGCCACTGCTAGGATGACCCCAACTTATCTTGTGTCTCCAAGTTGGCGCTCGCCCCACTACTTCACGCTCCCCTATCCCCTAACTCTTTAACGAGCCAAAGCTCCATGTCTTTCCATGGAGTTCAGGATCAGAGGGGGATAGTTGTACTAATAATTATTATGTAAAGGAACAAGTACCATCAATGTAGATAACTGCTTAGTGCTATAAGGTTAGGGAAAGGGAGATAGAAATACTGGGTAGCTGGGAAGGGGCAGGTGTGATCTGTTTGGAGTTGACAGAGTGCATCTGTGGCCTGCTTTTACTGCAAACAACCCCTGGCAAAGGAAAGCAGGCCTGAAGTTTCTGTCCTGGCCACAGCAGGCACTTGTTCTTCACAGTATGTGCTATGTGGCCCAGCTGCCTCCTGAAATGAGGCCTGGCTAGGGAGTCCAACGTCTGCCCACCTGCCAGGATGTGCTGGGTGAGGCCTGTTTCAGGAAGCAGATTCACAACTTCCTGGGATAGAAAACTGACCCTATTCACAGAAGCAGGGTGGTGCTGAGGGCTTACACTGGCAAGTGGTTTCCAACGGATTCTGGATAAGAGGAAGGAAGTGACTTGAACTCCGGTCTAGATGGGGCTCTGAGTCAAGATCTTACCTATTAGAAACTTCAGGGAGATTCCAATAATCTGCAGGCCTGGCATGTACCAGTAGCCTGGACCTGGAAGGTGCCAGCTCAGTAGTGCCCACCCCTCAAAGCAGCTGGCTGGGCCAGCCATGGCCACATTGTGCCTGCCACCTGCTAAGCTCTCACAGTGATTGAAACAGACAGGAAGAGCATTCAAGCGAGACACCAGGCTTAACCCCAGGGCAGCTGTTGCATGGTGGACCTGTCATCTCCAGGAATTGGAGATTTACTGAGGATATGAACTGAAGGTGTCTCTCTAAAAGTTTTTGGAGAGCCCAGATAAAGCGTGTGCACATCCTGGCCACATCCCCACATCACTCCTTCATCCCTCTTCCCTCAGCCTCTCCGCAGCAGGTGCCGCCCTCTCCTGTCTTCAAGCAAATGAACCCTCACAATCACCGACTGTATGATGCATGAAGGTTCTCCAAAGTGCTTTTCTGTGTCTTATTAAAATGACTGCCATAACCTCGGGGTGCCCTCTCACGTGACACCACCACAATGCTCTGCATTATAATGCTTGGGTCACCTGGTGGGCAGGGCAGCTAAGGCTCAGCAGGCTAAAGGACTCTTCTACAGCATGCGACTCCGACTCTGGCTATGGAATCCGAATTTGCACTTGATCATGCAGCTCCACACTCTTCTCCTCTCCACCCTGCTTTCATCTGAACCTCAGGATATCCCTGGGAAAAAGAAACAAGTACATTGACCAGGCCAAATACACCACTGACCAGAAGTGAGGCTTCCTATTCCAAACCCTGGTTGTCACTATTGTCCTCGTCATGGGAACACTTGAGGGAAAAAAAAAAAAAAAATTGGACCCACTTGCAATGTAGGTTGCTAAGCACTGCTGTGGTCTGAAAATAAGCATCCCCTCACATTCATGCTCGGCTGTAATGGGATACACACCTCGAGCAGTGGGGACTTTCAAAGGGGAATAGGATCAGCCCCCTTATAAAAGAGGACTGAAGAGTCTCCTTGTCCCTTTTACTGTAGGAAGGTATGGAAAGAAGCCTCCTCTATGGGGAATGGGCTCTACCAGAACCCACATCTGCTGTATCTTGGTAAGGCACTTCCTGGTCCCAGAGCTACAATTAAAGGCAATAAGTTTCAATCATTTGTAAATCACTTGGCCTAAGATACCTTGTATCTTATAGTAGCCTGGCAAAGTACTCAATTGGTGAGTTAAATGGATATGGATTGTATCTCTGTTTCACAAATACAAAAGATTGAAAGAAAGCAATTTTTTATTGTTGTTGCTTAGAAAAGGTTTTATTAGTGGGCTAATATTTTAGCTAATGTTTTACAATGGGCTTATTTATTTATTGTATTTTTAGTGCAGGGCCTACAGGGTCTGCAGGGTCTTACTAAACAGATTGGACCAGTAGTGATTCTCCTATTTTCAGACTTCCAAGCACTGGGATTATAGGTGTGGGCCACCACACCCAGTCTCAATGACCATCTCAGTGTGCTCCCGGGGGTGGGGCTGGCATGGCAGGCTGGGGATCAGCCCCGGCCCCTGTATCTGCCTAAGCAGGTGTTTTAATCTGCCAAGCTGTCTGGCCAGTCCTTGCAATGGGTTTAAAAGACACACAAATACATTACTATAGGTTATAAAGTGACAAATGAGTTTTATACAATTAAACTATTACTGGCCTATGGGATTTATTTATTTTATTTATTTATTTTCACTTATGTGTTTTATACAGGATCTCACTATACAGCTCAAACTTGTAGTGATTCTTCTGTTTTCAGCCTCCCTAGTGCTGGGATTACAGGTGTGTGTTACCACGCCCAGTCTTGGTGGTAGACTCAGTGTAACTGGAGGCAGGGCTGGCATGGCTGTCCTGGGGATCCAACCCTGGTTCCTGAGCTTGCCTAAGCAGGCGCTTAGTCCACTGAGCTTTGTGATTCTTTAAACCTGAACCTAGCCCTGCTGAGCCACAGATTTGACTTTTAGAGCAGTTGGGCACAGGGAGGGGGAGGCTTGGGGATCCTCCTGCCCCAGCCCATGAAACCCCAGGCCAAGTTGCTAAAGGTTGAAGCTCTGGCCATGAAGCTCGCTGACCACAGGCAAGGCAATGGCCTGGTTGTCCCCGTCCTCTTTGCTTTCTCGTTCCATTGTGTTTTCTCAGAAACTGGTCAAGAGATTATGGAGTATTACATATTTCAGACTCATAAAGTAGCTGCCCAAAGACTAGAGGCCACTCAGGTGTGGAATTTCAGAAACTTGGTCTTTGGAGTAAATAGCATTGTGGCTTTAGTAACAGATCCAAAGGGATCTCTGGAAGGGAGGCAGGGAGCCTGGGATCAGTCAGTGGGAAGATGAGGGTCCCAGTGGGATGCGGGAGCTTTGGACCTTTCTCTTCCACTGTGTAAGCCTCTGTCTTCAGAAATGGTAGTGTTAATAACTAAAGCCCTTGGACTGGAGAGATAGCTCAGCAGAATAACCGACTGCCTAGCAAGCGCAAGGTCCTGAGTCCAATCTCTGGTACTGCCTAAATCAAAATAAAACGAAAAACTAAAGCTCTCGCTTGATGGGGTCTGTTGGAAGGAAGCCTTGCAGAGCGACTATCTTCCCCTGCTCTGGAGGCTTCCTTCAGAACCTTCTCACAATAGGGTTCCATGCATAAGGAGATGGTAAATGCTATTAAAAAAAAAAAAAAAAAAAGCAAAACAACAACAACAACAAAAAAAAAAACAGACCTCACAGCCTTCAACATAGCACTGGCCCCCAAGCTCCTCTACTCCTGCATAAAGGTTTTTTATGGTTCAGTTTTTCAAACCCTGCCTATCAACCCAGTTCTCTGGCTCTGCATGTGCCCCTGCTATGGTCCTGCAGGGTGAACATTTTCCTGGACTTCTGCACAAGCAGGGGAGGCAGAACAGGCCAGCTTCCCTGGCCTGGACCCAGAACTCCAGCCTGCCAGCTCCTCAGACACACCTGCTGCCCAAAGGAGCCCAAAGCTCCCAGCCGCCACCATTGTGCTATAGCAGTGGACCTTCAACAAGCACCCCTGCCCGGCCCCCACATCCTCCATCCTGGTTGAGCCTAGGGAACATCAACCTGCCTCTTCTGCTCTCCCAAAAGGACATTTTCTGTAAACCCTGGTCCCAGCCATCATTAACCCCAATTGTCTGGGCACCACAGACAAAAACCATACTAATTTCTTCTTCCTCTTCCCCTCCCCCTCCCTCTCCCCCTTCCCCCTCCCCTTCTTTTTCTTGTTCTTCTTGTTCTTCTTGTTCTTGTTCTTCTTCTTCTTCTTCTTGTTCTTCTTCTTCTTCTTCTTCTTCTTCTTCTTCTTCTTCTTCTTCTTCTTCTTCTTCTTCTTCTTCTTCTTCTTCTTCTTCTTCTCGTCCTCCTCCTCCTCCTCCTCCTTTTGATAATGTAGATCCTACCCTAAAGGGCCTAATATCTAAACCAACACAACCAGAACATTTTCTTCTGCTACTTTATTATTTATTAGACTACATTTTTAGAGTTGGAAGGGACTCCAGGGAGGATTTGTCCAGATTGCTGACTTTATAGATGAAGAGCCAGACTCGGCTGACAGCCCTGACTACACAGCTGGCTGCCTCCAGCCCAGCTGTGCTGCTGCCTGGAAGCTCCTGTCCCTCCAGGAGGCTTCGGCGCTTGGATTGTGAGCTTTTTTTGATATAGCTTTCTATGAAGGAAATGTGTGGTTTTACCTTGCTTATAATGAAGGCATTGGCAGATGAGAAAGAAGGAAGGAAGGAAAGAAAGAAAGAAAGAAAGAAAGAAAGAAAGAAAGAAAGAAAGAAAGAAAATGTCACAGGCAAAAGCCAGCCCTGAAACTAGAAAGTGAAGAGGGAGACAGCGACAACCAGGCCATTGCCTGGCCAACAAGCTCCACGGCCAGAGCTCAACCCTCAGCAACTTGGCCTGGAGCTTCACGGGCTGGGGCAGGGGGACCCCCAAGCCTCCCCATCCCTGTACCCAAGTGCTCTAAAGTCAGATCTGCAGCTCAGCAGGGCTAGGTTCAAGTTTAAAGAATCACAGAAGACAAAGATTCTTTCTACAGCTGTTTCCCCCATGTGTTCCCCTCCAAGTAGACAAATAATGCATGCTGATGGCCCAGAAGGCAAGAAAGGGCAGAGACAGGAAAAGAGGACAGTGGAAATCATCCTGGAAACTCCTGCTGCATCAGTTTTGTCTCTGCACTTCCAGACTTTTCCTGATCCACACATGTGTGTATTTTCACAGACATAGTAGGATCGTATGCTGTGGGCTGGTTTGCAATCTGCCTTTGCTACTTATGATACAATGAACAGCTTTTGAGGGCCGCATGCTAATGAGCACACACACGCCTACACGGCTGTGTGTGACTGCAGAGTGGTAGCTGCTGCAGACTCTGCTATGGGCGGGCCACGCGTGACCCCGCTTGTCAATTGCACCTACAGGGTTCTATTGAAGTAGAGAGTCTGTGTGTGTGTGTGTGTGTGTGTGTGTGTGTGTTTGCACACATGCATATATGTTGTAGGTGTACAGCCCTGCTTAGAGCTATAGTAATCCAGCACTGCGTACTTTCACACACTTCCTCATTTACTTTCTCTAAGTGTGCAAGATGAAGGTTTTTGTCATTCCCCTCTTACAAATGAAGAAACTCTGTAAGGTCAGAAACAGCATGGGGCAGTGTGGAGATGCCGTTGGGGCACCTAGACCATCGCGTTCCAGGGATGGCTCAGCCTGTTTGGTTGTCACTCTAACTTCCCGATTACACCAACTGGTGGCAGGGGACATCCAGTCCCAAGGAAAGAACTCAGTTTCACAGACATGAAGTTCAGAGACGTCTTGAGCTCCCTCCAGCTTCCTGTCAGGTGCCTGCAAGTTCCTTAGAGCTCAGGACTGTTGGCCCACCCCATCTCTGCCCCCACTCTTCCTGCTCCTTCTCTCCCCATCCCTCTGGCTTGACCCCTCCCATCCCTCCGCCCCTCCCACGGGGGGTGCCCGCTCCTTGCAGGCGTTCTATCAGCTTCCTTTTATTGTTGAGGAGATTCAGTCCCTCAAGCAAAACTGCTTGACAAAAACACCTCTTCTTGTTGATGCCTCTCAGAATAGAACAGAACAGTGTGCCCCGCTTCTCTCAGACTTCCTCCCAGGAAGGGCTGGGAGGGGGCTGCGGGAGGAGGGAGAGGAGGAAAACCCCCTTCCTGCCACAGCACAGGCCGGATTTCGCTCTGCTTTGATGCTAGTCTATGGTTCTCCCTGTTTGCTCTGAAGGTTGGGGGGGAGTGAGGGAGGGGAACGCGTGAGCCTTGAGCAGCTCTAAGGAGCTACAGTGAGGAACCCCCCAAAGAGATCTCTAATCTCCCATCCTTCCAAAGGCCCGCGTCTGAGGGGAGGGCTGCAGTTGGGTTCTGCTGGGAGAGGGTGTGTAGAGTGGGAACTCAGCGTTTCTTTCTCTGCCAGGACATTTTACAGTCTGCCCTTTCCAGCGGCTCAGTGCTCACCTACTAAACTGCTATATGAAGGGCCTTTCCAATCACTGCACATCTATACTGATGAAAAACAGTGAATACTGGAAGCAACACATAAAGCAATAGCGAAACAAACTAGGAAAAAACCAAAATATAAAACAAGGACACACAAAATTCAAGCCCTTTAAAACAAATTACTGCTGGGCGTGGTGGCTCACGCCTGTAATCCCAGCACTTGGGAGGCTGAGGCAGGAGGATTGGTGTGAGTTCGAGACCAGCCTGGGCTACAAAAGTGAGCTCAGGACCAGCCTCAACTGCATAGCGAGACCCTGTCTCAAAAAGACAAAAAACAAAACAAAACAAAACAAACAAACAAAAAAAATTACTATAAGATACACTACACATTGTCCAACAGCTATGAAAATTTCTGTTTTGGACTCTCTATCTGTGTCACCTTGCCATAGTCCAGTCACGGTTAGCAAGCCTACTCCCGGCTAGGGATTGTACTGTGGGCAGTGTTGGCCTAGTTCACTCACTTCTCTGTATAGGAAAGTTCATTCATTCACTGCATCATCATTAAGTATCTGCCACAGGGCCACGGAGATAGCTCAGCAGGGTAAGCCTCTGCCTAAGCAAGCACAAGGTCTCAGGTTCAGTGTTGGCCCTATGCTAAGCTGGCTACTGAGACTGGGTGTGGTGGCACATGCCTGTAACCCCAGTGCTGGGGAGGCTGAAATGGGAATCACTATGAGTCCGAGCTGCATCGTGAGACCCTATACTAAATGCGTTAAAAGAAAAAGTATCTGCCATAGTTAGGCATTCTGGGGACGTCAAGTGAGTCCTGGGACACAACGGTCACGTGTTATCGCGTTATAATTACACTACAGAAGCCACATAACTCATCAGCCCAAGGTAATAGCACTGAAAAGACAAGTTATCCTCAGGATAGTTCTTGGAGGAGAGGCCTGTGCTTGTGTGTAATAGAATTTATAGCTTCCTTCTGGGAAGAAAGTCAGTGGTCTGGACAAAGTGCCCCAGCCATTTCCTGACAGGTGACAATGGGAGGAAGGCCAACCTCAGCAGGTGTCCGACCATGTGCACGTGACCTCTAACCAGAACTTCTGTCTGCGTCTGTTCTAGCCTAGACTATCTAGCCATTCCCTTTTGTGAGAAGCTCCGGCACTGTGAACTTCTGAAATAGATGCCGCGAGGCCCTTTCCCAGGCGAGGGGAGGGCAGGCTTTGACATAGCAATGACCTGCAATGGTCACTGAGGAGGTGACAGGAGATGGTGCCAGTGCCTGGTGGAGTGTGTTCTTGGGAGCAAGGGACCCTGAGCAAGCTTCGCAATGAGCCTCGTTTTCTTGTCACTGAAATAAAGGCAGTAATGCTCCCAGGAGCGCTGTGAGAATTAAATGCTGAAGAACAAGAGTGGGGGTGGGGAGGGCTGAGGGGGTTGGGGGGGCTGCTGGTGGTGGTAGTGGCCTGGCATCTATTAGCTCATTGTCCACACTCAGCGATGAGGTGAGTGCTGGGCACTGGTCGCTGAAGAGTGTATCATGTGCCACCCCAGTGTAGTACGCTGGCAGATGGACGCTCCCAGTCAAAGACTTGAAAAACAGCAGATGTAAGGGCCAGCCAGATAGCTCAGCCACGGCTGCAGTTCGATCCCCAGCATGCAAAGGTGTGCTGAGACGGCAACTGAGACTAGGCGTGGAGGTGCGGGCCTGTAATCCCGGCACTGGAGGCTGAAAACAGGATGATCACTACAAGTCCGATCTATGTAATGAGACCCTGTAGACGCTGTACATAAATACATTTTTTTTAAAAAAGAAAAGAAAAACAGCAGATTAAAAAAAAAAAAAAAAAAAAAAAACAAACACTTCTGACCTTTAGATTTTTTTTCTTAAAAGCAGGAGACAAACTTTTCAAGTGAACATCCAACATTCTGAGATTCAAAATATGATATTCTGAGAATGGCAATAAAAATTCTGTGCACATCTTGTAATAACTCTTAAACTTTTCGACATGATTTAATTACTTCTTCAAAACAGTACTTTGGCTGGGTGTTGTGGCACACGCCTCTAATCCCAGCACTTGGGAGGCTGAGACAGGAGGATCAGTGCAAGTTAGAGACCAGCCTGGGCTACAAAAGTGAGCTCAAGGTCAGCCTGAACTGCATAGTGAGATCCTGTCTCAAAAAGACAAAAACAAACAAACAGAACAATAGCAACAACAAAATAGTACTTTGCCCAACTCAGTGTACGGATAACCAAATCTTACTTCCTTTTTTGAGGGGGAGGTTCCTCCATTTTCTTTTTCTTTTATATTTTATTTTTGAGACAGGGCTTCCCCATGCAGTCCAGGCTGGCCTTGAACTCACTATGTAGCCCCAGGCTGTCCTCGAACTTGTATCAATTCTCCTGCCTCAGCCTCTTTAGCACTGGGATTGCAGGTGAGTGCCACTACACCCAGCTTGGGTCTTTTCTTTTCTTTTCTTTCTTTCTTTCTCATATATTTAGCACAGGGTCTACAGGGTCTCACTACATAGACTGGACTTGTACTGATCCTTCTGTTTTTCAGCCTCCCAAGCGCTGGGATTACAGGACTTTGCCACCACACCCAGTCTCAATCTTCTTTTCAGTGCGCCCTGGGAGCGCGGCTGGCACGGCATACCAGGGATTGAACCACTTTAATCAGCAGAGCTATCTGGCCCGCCCATCTTTGTTTTCTGATGAGGGCACCTGTGCCCTATTAGACGCCTAAGTTAAGTTTGTTCTGCTTTTCCCCATGAAGTTGTCTTACATCAGCTGGACTCCATGGGTTGTCTAAAGCAGAAAGTCAGGGGTAAGCAGGGCTTGCACGCGGGCGCTACAGCTCCTCCTAAGGCTGTGAGGGGGTGGAGAAGGTGCTGAGGGCCTGTTCTGGAGGAGGGACTTATCTGGAGGGGGCCCTAGCAGGTGTGTGACCTGGAAGCTACCAAGTCAGCCCCTGCTTGTTGTGCCTGTGGTTTTGCCACTGTGGTGGCTGTTTCTAGGCTGTCCTTCGAGTCAGAGGTTGGGCTGGGCAACTGGAAAGCTGCTGTGTTCGGTCTGGATCGCTTTTCTGCTTTCTGCTGCTGTAGGCAGCAAGTGGAGTCCTGCTGGAGGCTCTGGGAGAGGAAGGGGGGAGGTGGGGAGGTGGGGAGGGAAGGGCTGTAGTCTGGAATGGGTCTCTGCCATGGCCTCCTGTGGGGAAGGGGAGGGAGGAAGGTAGAGGAGGAAGAGCAAGTGCTGGCGGATGTGAGAATAAGATGGCGCAGATTCTGAGCAGGCTGGGTCACAGAGCCTGTAAAGCCCTGCACAGACCATTAGGTCTGTGCCGCCCGCTCTGCTCAGTGCATGGCTTCCACAGCTGCGAGCAGCTGTCCAGGTTGTGGGGAGACATGCTGTGGAAGGAGAGGGGGAGGAACTGCGATAAGCAGAGGTCAGACCCAACCTTGCTGATGGCTACACCATTTTATGGCTGTAAAAATACAGCCCAATCCCAGAAAAGCCTCACTGCTACACAGTCAATCCCACTGCATGCACACAGCCCCTCACGTTCTCCACTGAGAACGCCGATCAAACACTACGCATCTAGCTAAATCTTTTCCCTGCCTTCTCTACCAGACTTGGGCTCTGTTCTGGTTTCCTCCTCTGCGATGCTTCCTTTTGGGTTGCCAGAACTTCGGAAGGAAATTCCCACCTCCAACTGTACTGGGGACTTGGAGACTAGGCCTGCGGATGCCCAGTGGGCAGCTAGAAGCAGGATGGAACTTGGCACCTCCACCTTCATTTTGTTTCTCGGATTGCCTTAAAACCGAGTCAGGTCCCTGCTCAGCTGCTGGTGGGCACTTAATTGCTTAAAGAGAGTTTGCATTCCAATGTCTATTACCCTCAAATTTACCCAGGCTATATCCTTCAAGACTGAGGACTCTAAGACAAGAGTAACTAAAGAAACTTTCAAGATTTTCAGGAAACCTAATTGTCAGCTTTGACAACACCCTGAAGCAATGCCTGGACGACTTGAGTCATTGTCCCAAACCTGCAGCCACCTCAGATTCCAAGGAAAGTGGAGCCTCACAAACCATGCCTCAGTGAGGTCACCCCTACAGTGGGAGCAAGTGACCCATGAAGGGAACTGAGGCTGTCCCAGAGGAGCCACTCTCTTGTGATGGGAACTGAATTATCCCCTTCACTGCTTTCCCAGGACCACACAGAACCAGTCCTGAGGTACAATGAGATCAGGACTGACCAGCATTACCTATACTATCCAAACCCCTGACCCTTGGCGATGCTTCCCTTTTCTATAAAACCTTCAAGTATTTATCAGCTCCATGAAGCCAGATCTTGATTTCTTTTTTTTTTTTTTTTTTTTTTTTTTTTTTTTTTTTTTTTTTTTTTTTTTTTTTTTTTTTTTTTTTTTTTTTTTTTGAGACAGGGTCTCACTATGATGCTATGATGCAGTTCAGGCTGGCCTTGAGCTCACTTTTGTAGCCCAGGCTGGTCTCGAACTCACACAGATCCTCCTGCCTCAGCCTCTGGAGTGTTGAGATTACAGGTGTGCGCCACCATGACCGGCTTTTTTTTTTTTCAGATCTTGATTTCTTTATCTCTGCTTCTCAGCACAGTTATGCTGGTTAAAGTTCTTTTCCTACTCTTCACCACTGCTTAGCCTCTGGATTGGCGTGATGGGCTGGGTGAAGGTTGGTCTGTTGGGACCACCAGAGCCTGGGCTCTTGCCCCAAAATTCTAGTAATACATCTTTTCTTCTGCTGATATTCACTGCCTCTTACAGAGGAGTGCTGATGCTTAGTTCTGTTAAAATAAGATTTTTATCCTTCCTGTCCCACCAGATGATATTGTTTTTAGAAAGAGAAAGAAAAAAAAAAAAAAAAAGCCTAAGGGAGCATGAGTGGAGAAAATACTGCATAGTCACATAATTTCTTTCCCTTAATTCATTTATTTATTGAAGAAAATGTTTAAAGCTTGCATCAGATTCTCAAAAATCATTGACCCCAAAATTTTAAGAGTGCCTCCTCATATAAAGAAATTCATGAAATATTCTGAGGAAAGGGCATAGAAAGTTCATGGAGGGTTTACTAAATTTACTTTATGTCACTCTGAGTTTTAGCAGGTTATCTAATTTCTTGTGAACTGCACACATGAACGTTGCTGCTTATTTTCTTGCCTGGCTCTGATGGTCCTTGGGCACACTGCAAGGATCCCATCCTTAGCCCTGCAATCCTCCGAACTATGCTCCATTGTACCACCAGAGTTGTGAGCCTGAAGTGTTTCTCTTCATCTGATCTCCCTCAAACTCCAGACAACTTTTTCACTGGAGTGAAGCATCCCCTCCTCATCTCTCTGACCTTATGTTTCTGTTCTCCAGACAGCCTTCCACAACAGCCAGGCTGGTCAGTGTACTGGCCACCATCGGGCACTATGGCCACCTGCCTCTATCCAGGCATCATTTATAATATCCTTGTCACCCTTCTCCAGATCCTTCCTACCACTAGAAACTAGATGTCCCAAACAAGCAGAGAGTCCCCCTCCTACTCCTGCCCCCCTGACAGACTCGGTCATTGTCTCCTTGCCCATATCTGCACTGGACATGAGGCTCCTCAGGACAGGGGCTGGATCTTGCTTCCTGGTGTTGGCTCGGTGTGCCCTGTGGTGCCTTGAACACACCGCAGTGAACACTCTCTACCCATGGGCTATGCATACATGGATTCTGGATATTCAAAGTATTGCTTCTGTACTAAACATGTACCAACATTTTTCTTGTTATGATTCCCTGATAACACAGAGTAACAATGTGCCTGGCACATTAAATTAGATATATAAGAAAGTATGGATGCTTTAAAGTACATGGGAGGAACTTGTGTAAGTTATAGGCAGCCTATGCCATTCGTCCCATTGACGATGCCACTGGCCATATGAGGCCCTGGAATCAATTTGCCTCGATACCAATGACAATTCTACTTAACAAATATTCAGCAGAAACATTAAAGCCTTAAAAAAACATTGAAGCCTTATATGAACATTGTAGTGCATTTTAATTCTATATTTTCTCAAACTTTTATTGTATTTGTTGTTTCTACCTGTGATTCATGATGAGAATTGGAGGACAATTCTAATAAATACTTAGTTCATAATTTTCATAGTACTAGTCCAGTTCTGGGGGACAGGGGCCTGTGATCTCCATTTCCACGAAGTTTCCAGGTGCGTATGATACTGAGTTTGCTTTGTATATTTTTATTTTGTCTTTTTACTTATTTATTTATTTATTTATTTTGAGAGGAGTATTGCTGTTGCTCTCACTGGCCTTGGGTTTATGAACTCAAATGATTCCTTTGCCTCAGGCTTTCAAGTAACAATCATAAATCCATCAAATGTTTACACAAATGACACATTTTTAATTTTTTAAAAAAACTTGCCAGGGGGCCAGGGAGAGAGCTCAGTGGAATGAGTGCTTGCTTGGTAAGCACAAGGTCCTGGTACCAGTAAAAAAAGAAAAATAATATTAATGAAAAATAAAAAACTTTCCAGGACAGGGTTGGGGAGATAGCTCTGTAGAATAAATGTTTGCCTAAGAGCATATTTTCCATAACTTTAATGTCTAACTTCATAGATGGCAGCTAAATCTCACGTCTGTTTCAGCATTTGATTTGATATAATTTATAATTCATTTTAGATGCAACATATAAAGAGAATCTAGCTTTATTCATATCTTTAGTTAAAACAGAGAGAAGAATAATTGTCAGATAACTGGATAGTTTTCTTTGAAATGTAACTCCAAAAAGTGATACTGAATTTTTAAAGGTTAATTGCAATGTAAAATATCAAATATTAATAAACTTTCTGAAACTGTACACTTGTATAAAGAAAGAGTGGAATAGAAGCAGGTAAGTAAGTTCTTTGCATTGTCATGAATCTGGTTTCCTCATAATCCTCTGAAAGGGCCTCAGGGACCATTAGCAGTTCCTAGACCACATGTTGAGAAGCTCCACTGTATTCTACAACATTCATTATTTATATCTTGTTTAGATTTAGTAATTTGGCAAATGTTTATTGATTGCCATGTGGACCATTTGTTGGAACTCTAAATGTAATAGATCCCACAACCAAATATACAATCACATATATGCATATATAGAAATGTCACAACAAACACAATACACTTCAAGGTCAGCCTGAATTGCATAGTGAGACTGTCTAAAAAAAATAAATAAATAAAGCCCACAGCACACTAATGCTATTAGAAATATTGAAGGCAGAGGTCCTAATTTCAGGGTTGCCACTTGAGAAGCCAGTTTCAGAGTTGCTGAATGGTCGCTTGACAGATTTAGAAGTTGCCTTTTGGGAGAAACGTACACACTGTGGCACAAAGAGTCCCCTGTTTTGGTGAACCTTGCCTTGCACAGACACAGGGTTGGTGAGAACAGGATGGCAGATCGAGGCTGCTACCAGTGCCTTGGCTGAGCACATCGAAGTAGTAAATCACTTAAGCAACGGCTTATCAGGATCCTATACTTTATATTTCTCTTGTGCTTTAAGCAGATAATCTTCAGAGCCAGAATTCAAACTCTGGCAGTAAGGTTTCAGAAGGTTCCATAAGTCTGCGATCTTAGTCACTAGGCCATGCAGCTTCTATGCACAGAGGTTGCGTGTGAGTGTGTGTGTGTGTGTGTGTGTGTGTGTGTGTGTGTGTGTGTAATAACTGATGATGCTCGTCTTTCAAGCTTAACCCTCCCCAAAGGGCTTCTCTATATACTTGACAAACTTGGCACTTCCTAAAGACAACAGAAACTCCTAACGGAGAAGAGCTGAGCCTATTTCACAGATGGATTTGTGCATAGTCCTCATCAGCAGTTTTCTACCAGCTGTGGTTTCACTGACCTGAGGTTAACTGAGGTCCGGAAATACAGCTCAGTACAACTAGGTATATTGAGAAAGAGGGAAAGAGACCACACTCACAGAATTTTTATTATAGAATACTAATATATTCTTTTTTCTTTTTTCTTTTTTTTTTTGTCTTTTTGAGACAGGGTCTCACTATGCCATTCAGGAGTTCAGGCTGGCCTTGAGCTCACTTTTTTTTTTGCTTTTTTGAGACAGGGTCTCACTGTGCAGTTCAGGCTGGCTTTGAGCTCACTTTTGTAGCCCAGGCTGGTCTTGAACTCACATCGATCTCTCTGCCTCAGCCTCCCAAGTGCTGGGATTACAGGTGTGTGCTACCACGCCCAGCACCAGTTATTACAATTTATTATTGTTGTTACCCTCTTGCTGCAGCTAGTGGATAAATGAAGCTTTGTTATCATGTGGATGCCTGGGGAAAAACACACAGTACCTTCATGTGACAGTGTTTCAGTCAGTGAAGGACAGGCAGGAGATGGTGGCCATACCACGGTCTACTGTTGTTGGCTCTACCATCTTGGCTTGTGTGAGTACTTTCTATCATGTTTATGCAGCACCAGAATCACCTCATGCTGTATCTCTCAGAAAACACTATGGACATGATATAATGCATGACTTTATGATAGGGTTCAGTGCTATCTGTGGTCTTAGATATTTATTGGGGGCCTTCGAATGTATCTCCTGCAGATAAGAAAAGAGATACTGTACACAGTCAATAGAAGCACAAAGTCTTCTGTATGCAGTTAGCTTAAGCACACATATATGATGCAGACAAGCATGTAATGTGAACACCACCCTTCAACAGCCGCAAAGAATACTGGTTTATTTTGGTGTTATCTACCCAAATCTTTGTCACTGATGAAGCCCTTAGCCAAGTGACAATTATTATCTGGGAACTGGCTAACTCTTTCATCCTGTCAAATGCTCCTGGTGGTTTAGATAGAAGATCTGAGAACTTCCTGCTAGATTTATCAGCCTAGCAGCAAGCTCCCTGCTTAGGGAGAGCTTTGGAGGAAGCAGTTTCAACAGAAGGATGTAGGCAAACCTAGAGCAGAGGGGGCTCCTTACAGAAGTTTTAGTCTAGAGCCAGTGAGATAGCTCAGCAGACTAGGGGCCTACTCAAGCCAGCTGAGGGTCTGGGCTGTGATCCCCAGCACCACACACTGTGCCAGTCCCATCCCCAGGTGCTCTGAACCAGCCACTGAGACCAGCTGTAGTGGCACACGTCTATAATCCCAGCATTGGGAAAGCTGAGATAGGAGAATCACTTCGAGTCTGAGCTGTGCAGTGAGACCCTATACCAAATACATTAAGAAAGAAAGAAAGAAAGAAAGAAAGAAAGAAAGAAAGAAAGAAAGAAAGAAAGAAAAGAAATTTTAGTCTAACTTAAATGTCAAGGAATGAGTCTTCTCTTAGGTATACTTTTATCTCTGTATTGGCTTTATTTTTCGTTTCTTTACCAAGGTAAGAATCTGTACCATGATTGGAGATGCATTTCTCCACCTGCTTTGCAGAATATCTACCGCAGTGCTTTCAAGTGGTTGGGGGTGGAGGACCCCTCTCTGGGGTAGACAGATGAGGCTGACATGTGCTGTGCTGAGAATGGCCTGGCCTGGGGTTCAGGTCTTGTGGCTCATTAAAGCTCACAGCTGCAGGCCTTCCTGCAGGTGTGCAGGGCTCTGTAAATGTGGTGGCCCAGCACGCAGAGAGGTGCAGGAGGCCCAAGGATGTGGTTGGCACTGGTGGGGAGGGAGGGAAAGAGGAGAGGGGTGGAGAACTAAGCAAGGTCTGGCAGAGTCAGGCTCTCCATGTGCCTCTGCCATGATCTGCATTCCCAGCGGCAGTGTCTTCCATTACAAAAAGTGACAATTGGCCACTACACCCAACCACGACAGTCCCTTCGGGGCTGAGCTGTAAGTTCTGTGGGCTCAGAGCAATTTCAAGTTTTTCTTGTTCTTTTTTTGATGTTTCATCAAGTAGGGAAGAAAGTTGCAGAATTTAATCTACTTTAGAACCTGATACTGTATACAAAGAATGACAGGAGGTAATGGTCCCTTTTGGATATCTAACATGTGTTCTCACAAGGGTTTATGAATTTTACAATTTAGCCTTTGTGTAGTATGATGGTAGAAAGTCAGCTCATAAAACCGGGCGTGGTGGCACACGCCTGTAATCCCAGCACTCGGGAGGCTCAGGCAGGAGGATTGGTGCGAGTTCAAGACCAGCCTGTGCTACAAAAGTGAGCTCAAGGCCGGCCTCAACTGCACAGTGAGACCCTGTCTCAAAAAGACGGAAAAAAAAAAAAAAAAAAAGAAACTCAGCTCATAGCATTATCAGATGGTTCTGAGCTTCAGGATTTCCTGGTCATTTGTTAGCAATGTGACCAAAAGCAAAGACCCTGGTTTCTCAAGT
The DNA here is from genome assembly GCA_004027025.1 of Myocastor coypus. Lineage (NCBI taxonomy): Eukaryota > Metazoa > Chordata > Mammalia > Rodentia > Myocastoridae > Myocastor > Myocastor coypus. Next base: position 6,264 of record PVJA010032378.1, on the reverse strand, counting down.
ATAAATTGAGGACCATGCCTTACTCTGGGGTTTTGCTGCAAACTATGTGTAATAAATGTGTGTTGGAAGGTTAGCACAAGCCCTTAGCACTTAGTTGCTAATGTGATCCCAGTCTGTGAAGTAGTAAAAAAGGGAAAAGGAATAAATCTATTTCATAGATAAGGAAATAAGAACCTATATTCAACTGGAAATGCACAGGAGAATTGAATCGCACTTATTCTGATGTCTTTATCAGCGGACTCCTTCCTTGCTAATTCAAGTCACCAAAGTCCCCACCCCTAAACAAATTGTTCTTCTCTTCCTTTTGAGGAATGCCAGAGTGGAAGGAAAGTCTCCTGTTCAGTGGTAACATCTGGCAGGAATGAGTGGTTCTTCCTACCTGCTGCCAGGGAGAGGCTGAGACTGAGTGTGATTGGAGCGCCCCTGGGTGATGTCTTCTCAGGGAACACAAAGCTGGTGCTGTAGATCCAGGGACAACTGGGATTGTGTTGCTCCAGCCAGGTGGCTGAGCATAGCATCCTCCTGTCATGGAAAACAATGGCCCAGGACTGAATCTTTGTTTCACCTGATGTACTATGATCTGGAGCTAGAGATGCTGGAATTCTGTTCTGCTTGGTGTTTAACTGTACATGGGGATGGATGTAGATGTGGAAGTGAGAAAAAAGGTCCTGAGAGTAAGCATTCAAATTGCAGGTTTAGGGGCCCAGCGGGATAGCTCAGTGGTCTAAAGCCCCTGCTTGGGAAGGCTTGGGCAGCTTCAGGGACCACAGTACGATCCCCGGGTACCACATGCTGTGCCAGCCCTGCCTTCGGGACAGGCTGAGCCGGCCATAAAAAAATGAGTGAATAAACAAAGGTTCTGAAACAAAAAAATAAATAAAGAAAATTTAAAAAATGTTTTAAAAAAATTGCAGGTTTAAGAGAGCAAAAATTGTGTGCCTATAAGAAAGGAAAAAGTGAAATTATCATTATTTGTAGATGACATGATACTCTCCATAGAAGACCCAAAAGATCCATCAAAAGACTTGTAGATCTAATAACCAAATTCAGTAGCGCATCTGGATACAAACCCAACATTCAAAAATCAATAGCCTTCCTATACACAAACAACAAATTCACTGAGAGAGAAACTAGGGAAACAACACACTTTATAATAGCATCCAAAAAGTTCTTAGGAATCAATCTAACAAGGGAAGTAAAAAGATGTATACACTGAAATTTACAGTTCTATACAAAAGAAAATTGAAGAGAATATCAGAAAATAGAGAGATATCCCTTGTTCATAGGTATAAAGAGTTAATATAGTGAATGTGGTCCTCCTCCCAAAATTGTCATACAGATTTACTGTGATCCTGATTAAAATACCATTAGTGAACATCACAGAACCAGAGAAATCATTCTTAAAATTTATTTGAAACCAGAAGAGACCTAAAATAACAGAAACCATTTGGCAACAAATGCAAAGCAGGAGTCATCACAGTCCCTGACTTGAAATTATACTACAAAGTTACTGTGATCAAATAAGCATTGTACTGACAGAAACAAAAACAAAAAACAGACCTGAGGTTCAGTAGAACAGATTAGAAGATGTAGACACAACTCCAAACACACACAGTGACCTTATCTTTGACAAAGAGGACAAACATGTTCATTGAAAAAAAGACAGCCTCTTTAATAAGCGGTGCTGGAAAAACTGGTTTCCACATGCCAAAAAACTAAAATTAGGCCCATGTCTATCACCATTCACTAAACTAAAACCAAAATGGATAAAATATCTAAATATTAAATCAGAAATAGTAAATCTATTGGAAGAGAAAAAGTAGGTAGAAATCTCAAAGACATGGGGTAGGCAGTGAATTCATGTACAAGATCTACACTGCAGAGGAAACAATTCAAAGAATCAACAAATGAAATCTCATTGTACTAAAAAGGGTTTGCAAATCAAAAGAAGTCACCAACAGAGTGAAAAGATAATCCACAGAGTGGGAAAAATTTTAGCCAGTTTTCCCTTCAAGGACTTATTTTCTAGAACATATAAAGAATTGAAAGAAAAAAATCAAGCCCCCCAAAATTCAAAGAGCCAATCTAAAATAGACCAGGCAGATAGTTCAGCAGATTAAGCACCTGCATAGGCAAGTGCAGGGACTGGAATTCAGTTCCCCACACCACATGCTGCACTGGCCCTGACCCCGGACACACTGAGCTGGCCACTAGACCAGGCATGGTAGACATGCCTATAATCCCAGTGCTAGGAAGGCTGAAAACAGGAGGATCAATATGAGTTCAAGCTACGTAGTGAGATCCTGTACCAAGTATGTCATACAAAAAAATGGACATCTGGGATAAACATACAGATGAAGAAATAAATACAAATGGCAAATAAATACACAAAAAAATCACATTAATGATTCTTAGAGAAATGAAAATTAAAACTAAAAACTGAGATTTCATGTCACTCCAGAAAGAATGGCTATTATCAAGAAATCAACCAATAACAAATGCTGGAGGGTCTGTGGAATAAAAGGAACCCTTTTTCCACCATTAGTTGGAGTGTAGACTGATGCAACCACTGCAGAAATCAGTGTAGCGATTCCTCAAAAACTAGGATTGTAGGTTCCATTCAAGCCAGCTATTTCCTTTCTGGGTATCTTCCCAAAAGAATTGAAAACATCATACCACAGTGATATATGTAGGCCCACATTTATAGCAGCAATTTGTTATAACTAAATCTTGGAAACAACTTAAGTGCCCATCAGCTGAGGAGTGGATAAAAAAAAGATGTGCTCTTTTTATGCAATAGAATACTAAGTGATAAAGAAGGATGAACTTGAGACTTTTACAAGTAAATAGCTGTAACCAGAGACCTTACTCAGAAGTGAAATAAACCAGACTCACATGTATAAGTATCTTGTTGTCTCCTTGATGTGAAGAACTAAAAGAATATACAAGGTCCAAAATGTGCGACATATATTGTGAAATGGGAAAAATGTATTCCAAAGGAAAAAGAAATTAGAATGGGAGAAACGTGAAAGGAAAAGAAAAAAAATACAAGATAATTCTACTGCTAATTTCTCTTAGTTTATTGAAAAGAAGGTTTGTGCTAATATTGTTTAGAAAATTATATAAACCTGTATCTTATATGCTGATAAACTACTTTAAAGATAACAATATTCAATGCATTAAATACTGTTATTTTTCTATATTTTGTTATGAAATTTTATTTTACTTTTTCAGTAAAATAAAAATTTTTAAAAATTTGTATGCTTAGGTAATAGCTTATCTTTATGTCTCTCAATAAAACACACCAATCCTGTGAATTAGATTTATTACGTCAATAATATAATCCATTGAGTTGTATTTTAACTCATGTTCTGGGAATACTTATACTTTTATGATAGTATTGTATAATGATTCATATTTTTCAAATTTTAAAATGATGGTACATTTGTTAATAATTTTATTGGGGCCAGCCAGGTAAATCAGTGGTCTAAAGCACCTGCTTAGGCAACCACAAAGACTGCAGTTTAATCCCCAGCATCACATGCTGTGCCAACCCCACCCCCAGGGCAGGCTGAGCCAGCCATAACATAAATACAGTTAAAAAAAAAAAAGCAAAAATAAATAAATAAATAAATAAATAAAGCAAAATACAATACAGCACTGAAATGAATTTTTTAAAAATAGTAATTTTTAAAGTGAAATGATAACTATATATACTTATTATCTTCTAGCTATTTAGCTGTATTTTTGTCAAATTAATGTGTATATGCTATTTTGTGTATGTTTCTTTCATATAACATTATTTCTGGAACAAATTTCCATGCTTTCCCTAATAAAATTTATTATGTGGTTAGATATTTCATTGTAGTAGCACTGTGGTTTGCTTTTGTACTATAGAGTCTTTTCTTAAGGACTATTTATTTATTTATTATATTTTTGAGAAAGGGTCTTGCTATGCAGTTCAAGCTGGTCTTGAGCTAATTTTTGTAGCCCAAGCTGGTCTCAAATGCACGTTGATTCTCCTGCCTCAGTCTCTCAAGTGCTGGGATTACAAGCATGCACCACCACACCTGGCTTCTGAAGGACTTTATACTATGAACAGAAGGTATAAATACATTGTAATTACATAAAAGTTATTGAACATTTAACAAATATTGGTTCCTCTAAGTTCTTAGGATATTTCTAAATATATATATATTTTTTAAAAAAAATTTATTATTATTATTATTATTATTATTATTATTATTATTATTATTTTGTCTTTTGAGACAGGCTCTCGCCATGCAGTTCAGGCTGGCCTTGAGCTCACTTTTGTAGCCTAGGCTGGTCTCAAACTTGCACTAATCCTCCTGCCTCAGCCTCCCAAGTGCTGGGATTACAGGTGTGCACCACCACACCCAGCTAAAATAATAATTTTTAAATTTAGCTTTGATTAATAATAATTTCCTGGGGCAACATGAAGATTAGAAAAAAGTTGTAGAAAAGAACCATGTAGTAGCTTTGTCGAGCATCTATCAGGGAGTAGTAGGTAAGACATATGGACTTAGTGAGTGACAAATACCGGATTTAAATTCTGGCAATCTATCTCCAGACTTCTACACTAAACTACTGTACTATTCTGCAAATCATTACTTAGTTCTTAAAGAACCCTTTATGGCATGTGTATTTAGCCCCATTTCACAGAGAAAACTGAGTTGGAAAGAGGTTATTATTAGAGTTCAAAATGAAACGTGTTTTGGGGGTCGCTTGTAGAAGGTTTTGCTCATCCACTTTTCCATTTTCTCATTTAGATTATATATTACAATCTCTTTTGGTTTACAAGTCTTGATAGTCATAGCTCTTAGAATTATTCAAGTATACTTTTAACTCTCTAATGATTAAGTAATGATGAGAGAAAAATAGAACTCAAGAATAATAATGGAACCCTGGAAGATAAACAAACAAACAAAAAAAATGAATGTTTTGTTATACAGGTCTTGCTTTGACTTGCCCATGATCACCCAGAAAAAAAAAAGAAAGCTTAGTTACAATGCATGAAACACAGAGCTAGATTGGTGAGATGAGCTTTAGGAGGCTTAGATCAATAGCCTCCAATATTACAAGCTTCACTGGTGGCCCACTGCAATTGCAGAACATTTGACTGTGTATGCATCTGCTTCCTCTTAGTCCAAAGAGAAGAATTCTCTTTTCCTTTCTTCTTTTTTTTTTCTTTCCTTTTCTTTTTTTTCTTCTTAGCAACATCAATAGGGTGGTGGGCCATGCCCACACACTGTGCTCTGTAGAACTATTGTGAGGACAATATGCAATGTGTCAACTTTTAAAATAAGAAAGGGGAAAAGAAAAAAAAAAAGTAATGTTGATTGAGTGTGTGAATGTTTAATTGTTTGATCAATCTTATATACCTAAATGTATTAATCTAAACTGATCTGATGATGAAAATATGTAATATAACCATTGTTAAATTTATACAATAAAAATATTAAATTAAAAAAAACATTGTACAACTGTATTAATACCAGCCACTAAGGAAATTGACCTATAAAGACTCTGAGCATATTAAAGTATGTACATTTAAAAAAAAAAAAAGAATAATAATGGACACTGTCACTCAGCTACTGTGACAGAGTCAATAGAACACATCAGGAAAAGTGGGGAGTGCCAAAATTCACACCTCATCTCAAAGGGATACTCAGCCTCACTATGTGTTATACAATAGGCTCAGATGTATCAGTTAGCTACTGCTGCATAACAAATGACCGCAGAGCTCTGCAGCTTAAAATAGCAAGCATCTGTCATTGTTTGCAATTTATAGATAGCAGGAAGATTTTAGTCCTGGCTGGTTGACTTGTGTATGTATGGTCAGCAGGCAGGCATGAGTTGACTTTACTGGTGTTGGCTATGCTCTTTCACACATCTTAGGCCAGGCCTTGCCTAGCATAACTGAGACAAGTTGGTCTTTCAACCGTCAACAGATGAGGCCAAACTTGTTCACAGGGGTCTTGGCAGGTTTCCAAGAAAGGGACTAAAGAATATGAGCCCTGTAAGGTGCAAGCCCGGAACCACACTAAATTTTGCTGACCGCAGTAAAATAGAAAGTCAATCAAATGCCATGTGCGGTAGTTCATGCCTATAATCCCAGCACTTGGGAGGCTGAGGCAGGAGGATTGGTGTGAGTTCAAGACCAGCCTGGGCTACAAAAGTGATCTGAAGGCCAGCCTGAACTGCATAGTGAGACCCTGTCTCAAAAAGACAAAAAAAAAAAAA
>PVJA010032377.1:0-24152 GCA_004027025.1 Myocastor coypus | reverse complement strand
CAGATGTGGTCGGCCGGGCGTGGTGGCTCACGCTTGTAATCCCAGCACTCGGGAGGCTGAGGCAGGAGGATCGGTGTGAGTTCGAGACCAGCCTGGGCTACAAAAGTGAGCTCGAGGCCAGCCTCAACTGCATAGTGAGACCCTGTCTCAAAAAGACCAAAAAAAAAAAAAAAAAAAAAACGGATGTGGTGATTGTTGGGAACTGGGAGCTGTGGAAGCTAGAAAATTGATCAAGTGTGTGTAAGTGGAACTAGGCCTCAATGCCTAAAGCCAACAAGCTACCTCAGCCTGGAGATAAACATCTTATCTGGTTATGGTCGACTATTAGTTACTAGACAGCGTTGTATTACAGGTTACTAACTTTACAGAGTTACATCTTGCGAACCGGAAAACAACCACCTAACCTAGCTTTTTGTCCTGTTTATCTTGTCCTCATTCCTGCCACCATTTCTCCCCAGATAAAATGAATCACACTGAGGCCAACAAATCCCTACAATAGATATCTATAATTTCAGTATTTGGGAGGCTGAGGCAGGAGGATAAACTTAACACCTGCATGACAAGCCTTCTGTTTTTTTTTTTGTGGGACCAGGGTTCGAACTCACGACCTTGCACTTGCCCAGCAGGCACTTGTGCCTCGGAGTTATCTCCCCAGCCCCTGTGTTTTTTATTTGTAGCTTTTTTTGGAGGTTTTTGTTTTTGCTTTGAGACAATTGTGCTGTGAAATTCAGACTGGCCTTTAAAGTCACTTTGTAGCCCAGGTTAGTTTGTGCTGGGACTACAGGCAATTGCCATCATGCCTAGCTAATGCCTTCTTACTAGATAGCTTTAAAGCGCCTGTGGTACATGTGACCATCTAGTCAAGCAGCTTGAAACCACTGGTGGTAATAAATACAGCCATCCATGGGACTGTGACATGTAGCACCAATGGTTCAAGCAGGAAAGAATGTTAAACTTTATTTTTTTTTATTTTTTTTTTTTTGGCGGGACTGGGGTTTGAACTCATAACCTTGCACTTGCCAGGCAGGCACTCGTGCCACTGAGCTATCTCCCTAGTCCCCAAGAATGTTAAACTTTAAAAATAATTTTTATCTTTATTTGATGTAGGGTCTTGATTCAGAGCTGAGACTTGTGATCCTGTCTCAGCCTTGAAGTGCTGGGCTCCCAAGCATGTACCACCATGCCCAGTTTGAGTGGCTGGCTTGGTGTGGGGCTAGCACAGCATGCAGTACCAGGGATTGACTTGGGTCCTTGTGCTTGCCAAACAGGTGCTTAGACACTGAGCTATCTTCCCGGCCCAGGAGTGTGTTAAAGTACAGGTAAACCTCATGTGATTTACCTGTTCTTCAACCGTTCTTTCTCTGGCCTCCACTCACAAAGTTTTAGTTTCTTATTTCTGGACCTTGTGTTTCATATTTGGCATCCTAATTATCAAAAGTTAACTGGTGTGCTCATGCCTGTAATCCCAGCACTCGGGAGGCTGAGGCAGTAGGATCGGTACAAGTTCAAGACCAGCCTGGGCTACAAAAGTGAGCTCAAGGCCAGCCTCAACTGCATAGTAAGACCGTGTCTCAAAAAGACAAGGAAAAAAAAAAAAGATAACTGGAGATATCTTCAAATTACAGAGATTCCTGAGTCCTAAGCCTGGTAAAAAGGCTTTCGTAGGCATGGGGATACATGCCTGTGATTTCAGTACTTGGGTTTTTTTTTTTTTTTTTTTTTTTTTAATGGTCTGTTCAGCCTGTCCTGAGGGTGGGACTGGCACAGCATGTGGTGCTGGGGATCAAACCATGGTCCCTGCGGTTTCCTAAGCAGGTACTTCAGACTGCTGAGCCATCTCACTGGCCCAGAACTGAGGATCTTGAGGCAAAGAGGACTGCTGCAAGTTTAAGGGTGACTTTGTGTTATGTGGCAAGTTCAAGGCCAGCCTCAACTATGTACTGATTAGAAAAAGCGGGGTGTGGGGGAGCAGGCCTGCAGATATATCTCCATGCAAAGACCTGGGTATGTTGGTGCATTTTTTTAAAAAATTTTTTTTCTTGTTTTAGAACTTTTGTTTATTTATTTTTATGGCTGGCTCAGCCTGCCCTGAGGGCAGGGCTGGCGCAGCATGTGGTGCCCAGGATCGAACCGCGGTCCCTGCAGCCGCCTGCAGGTGCTTTAGACCACTGAGCCATCCTGCCGGGCCCCTGTTGGTGCATTTTGAATCCCAACACTGATACCAGAGGAGCCACAGTTGGAGGTGAGCCTGAACTACATAATATTCCTCCTGCTCATTCCAGATTTACAGGCAATGTGGGTATCAGCAGCATGAGGAGTTGGTAAAAAGTTTTTACTCTCAAGTATGGTGATGCTTTCTTATAATTCCAGGCTTCTGACAGACTGATTCTGGAGGACGTTAAGTAAGGTCAGGCAACTTCATGTGATCCTGTCACACATTACTCCAAAGGCTTGGTTCTATAGTACAGGTTGAAGGCCTTGGGTTCGCTAGTATCCATCACCACCAAAATAAAAATAGTTTTAATCTCAAGATAAAATTGGTAAGGTAAGTCATAAGGCACATTTGGAATTTCAGTTAATAGATCCTGTATGGTTTTTGTAACATGAAAAACTGGGAATTTACATAAAATATCACTTGTTTATCTTGGCATGGTGGAGCATACCTGCAGTGCCCACCCTGGAGAGGCTGAGGCAGAAATTGCAGGGAGTTCAAAGCCACCATAAATTGATTTGAGGTGCCAAACTAGGCTCCTATTTGGGTTCCTCTTTATCATTTCAGAGTACTGAGATGGATAGATTGATTTAGTGGTTTTGAGTCTATGCAATTCAGGTTGACCTTCAACTCACTTTGAAGATCAAGCTGGTCTCCACCTCACAACTATCCTCAGACTCCTGAGTGCTGGGATTATAGGCCTGCACCACTACATCAGGCACTTTTTGTCTTAGCCAGCATCACATACAGAAACTTGTATATTTGGATTACTTATTAAACATTTTTTTAAACCACTGCAATGCCACACGTTTTTTGTGTGTGGGACCAGGTTTTGAACTCATGACCTTGCACTTGCCAGGCAAGCTCTTGTGCCACGCACGGAGCCATGTCCCAGCTCCTGCCCCCCAACATACATTTTTTTTTTTTTTTTTGTCTTTTTGAGACAGGGTCTCGCTATGCAGTTGAGGCTGGCCTTGAGCTCACTTTTGTAGCCCAGGCTGGTCTCGAACTCAAATTAATCTTCCTGCCTCAGCCTCTCGAGGGCTGGGATTACAGGCGTGAGCCATCACACCTGGCCCAACATACATTTTAAATGTAGAATATACAGAATTTTTTCTCTCCAAACAAAATAAAATTAAAAAGTTAGGCCAGTGAGATAGTTCAGCGGTGTAAAAGGCCTGCTTAGGCACGCTTAGGCAAGCATGCAGGGACAGAAGTTCAATCCCCAGGACCACGTCATGCCAGGCCTGCCCCCAAGGCAGGCTGAACCAGCCACACAGACAAAATTTTTTTTTTTAAATGTGGCACATTCCTGTAATCCCAGCGTTTGGGAGGCTGAGGCTGGAGGATCACTGAGTTCGAGACCAGCCTAGGCTACAAAAGTGGGCCCGGCAGGATGCCTCAGTGGTCTAAAGTGCCTGCTTCGGAAAGCTTAGGTGGCTGCAGGGACCACGGTTTGATCCCCGGCACCACGTGCTGCACCAGGGCAGGCTGAGCCAGCCATAAAAATAAAAGTTCTGAAACAAGAAAAAAATAAAAAATAAAAAAAAATAAAATGAGCTCAAGGCCAGCCTCAACTGCATAGCGAGACCCTGTCTCAAAAAGACAATAAAATAAAATAAAAATACTGTTTCTCCAGAAACCATTAGGAAGTTTGTGAAATTTTGTTGTGGTGGTGGTTATTGTTAAATTTCAACTTTTTTGGGGTCAGTTTTGCCCTGAAGCCTCCCTCTCGGGGCTGGGGGTATAGTTTAGTGGCCTAAGTACCTGCCTGATAATTGCAACCTCCTGAGTTTGATTCCTGGTTCCCAAACCCTGTCTCAAGAAAACCAAAGGAGAGAAAAAAAAAAAAAAGACATTTCAAACAGTGATGAAATTCAGTTACTTGGAAACTTGATAAATGTTTTAGATACCTGTATTAAGTGGGATGCCACTGTAATGGTTAATAAAACTGTAATTTAGAGAAGACCAAAATTAATATAAAGAGAAAAATTTAGGTGACAGTTACTAGAAAGATAAGAGGGATAAGAGGGAGGAATTTTAAAAATTGTTTGACTTTTTTTGAAGGGCAGGAAAAACTAGAAATCAAACTTGGAATATCGAGATTGCCAGGCAGGCTTTGTGCTGTTGAATTTTATCCTCAGCCCAGATTGTTTGATTTCTTTTTTTGGTACCAGGAATTGAACTCAGGATCTTGTGCTTGCCAGGCAGGTGCATATACTGCTGAGCTATCTCCCCATCCCTGCTTGACTTTTATATAAAATTATTCTTCTAAAAACTATTTTGTGCTAGACCATAGACTGAAATAAAGAGGGTCATGAGTTATTTTGGACAGAAAATGAAATATTTTTCTGTATAGAGACTGGATAGAAGCCTTTTTTTTTTTTTTTTTTTTTTGGTCACTACTGGGAATGAACAACTCAGGACCTTGCACTTGCCAGGCAGGAGCTTGTGCTGCTGAGCTACATCCTTAACTGAATACAGAAATTTTTTGCTGAGCTATATCCTTTGCACTTGTTTATTTTTTAGTTTGAGACAGAGTCTTGCTAAATAGCCCAGGCTGGGCTCAGACTTGAAATCCTTCCACCTCAGTTTCCCAGAGTGCTGGGGTTAGTAGCATACACTATTTTCTCTGTTAAACTCTTTAATACCTTTCTAATGCCAAGTAGTGGGAACTTTTTTGAGAAAAGTGAGAAATGTAGCCTAGTGGTGGAGAATCTGGGGAAGTGTTCTAACAAAGGTTTTCTCCAATCTGCCCCATTTTTTTTTTTTTTTTTTTGCGGGACTGTGGTTCAAATTCACGACCTTGCACTTGCCAGGCAGCCACTTGTGCCACGGAGCTATCTTCCCCAGTCCCCACCTCAAAGTATTTTTTGATAGAATATTTCTTTTTTTCTTTTGTTGAATTTTTAAATTTTATTTATTTATTTATTTATTTCTTGTTTTGGAACCTTTGTTTATTCACTCATTTTTTTTTTTTTTTTGTAGGACCAGGGTTCGAACTCACGACCTTGCACTTGCCCAGCAGGCACTTGTGCCTCGGAGCTATCTCCCCAGCCCTATTCACTCATTTTTATGGCCGGCTCAGCCCGCCCCGAAGGCAGGGCTGGCGCAGCATGTGGTGGATCGAACCGCGGTCCGTGAAGCCACCTAAGCTTTCCCAAGCAGGCGCTTTAGACCACTGAGCCATCCCGCCGGGCCCCTGATAGAATATTTCTAAATGTATACATATAGGCTCCAGATGTGGCCCAGTGATAGAGCCTTTTCCTAGCATGTGAGAGAGGCCTCAGTTTGTTCTTGTCGCTAATATTACCAAAGCTTTAAGATGCAACATATATAATGTGTACCCCAGAACAGAGAAATGAATAATATATATAACAACTCACCATAACTTCATAACTTATTTATATGTACCATGACTATATAATGATTGTTTGTACTATTTATTCTTTTTTTTTAAAGACAGGGTTTGGGACCGGCGGGATGGCTCAGTGGTCTAAAGCACCTGCTTAGGGCCCGGCAGGATGGCTCAGTGGTCTAAAGCGCCTGCTCTGGAAAGTTTAGGCTGCTTCAGGGACCGCGGTTCGATCCCCGGCACCACATGCTGCGCCAGCCCTGCCCTCGGGGCGGGCTGAGCCGGCCATAAAAATGAATGAATAAACAAGCAAAGGTTCTAAAACAAGAATAAAATAAAAAATTAAAAAAAAAAATAAAGCACCTGCTTAGGAAAGCTTGGGCGAGTTCAGGGACCGTAGTTCGATCCCCGGCACCACATGCTGCGCCAGCCCTGCCCTCAGGGCAGGCTGAGCCGGCCATAAAAATAAATAAACAAACAAAAGTTCTGAAAAAAGAAAAAATAAATAAAAATAAAGACAGGGGTTGGTGGGCCTTGAACTTACTATGTAACCCAGGTTAGCCTCGAACTTTGCTGTCATACTGCCTCGGCCTCCTGAGCATAACATTTTATTGCACTATTTGCTTGTTTGGACCTTTAAAAGAAGGGTGGATGCATAGATTGATTTTTTTTGTTTGTTTGTTTGTTTGTTTGTTTGAGACAGGGTCTGGCTATGCAGTTGAGGCTGGTCCTGAGCTCACTTTTGTAGCCCAGGCTGGTCTTGAACTCGCACCGATCCTCCTGCCTCAGCCTCCCGAGTGCTGGGATTACAGGCGTGCGCCACCACGCCCGGCACTACATTGATTTGTGATGATGTCTTAATTCAGGTGGCCTAGAACTCCCGGCGACCCTCCTGTCTCAACCGCTCACCACATCCGACTGATCTTTTATTAAAAATTTTTGCCTACTCAGTATGGCACACATGTGTTAAAGAACTAGTTATTTTCTTTCATTGTCCAGATGTAAGAGGTAAGCTGGTCTCTGACCCTCTGACAGCTAAGGAACTTCCGATCTCCTGTGAAGACAAAAGCCGTGTTTTCACTCTACATAAGGCTCCAGACAATGCCAGTTACCCTCAGTGATGCTTCAAGACACCATGATTCCTGTAAGCCCGTCTGTATGGCTGCCAACCAGAGCAACCTGACTAAGGAGACACTCCAAGGACAGGGAAAGACAGCCCAAGTGTGTCCCTCCCGTTTCCAACAGGAACTCGGCCCCTTTCCTACACGTAGTTCCGCGAAGCACTGACATTGCCTTGGTCCAATTAGGATTCGAGGCTCAGGGTGCTGCCTTTCCAATGACAAAAGCAGTTGCAGATTAGCACCAGTTTTGACCAATGACTGAGAGAATGGGATATAGCAACCTATAGAAGTAGCGCTGAGAATGAAGAGCAGTAAATCCTCCCAATGGGTGCTGCCATAGCAGAACGGGTACTGCCCAGCCGCAGAGGAGCAGGAGGCGAGAACGGCTGCCGCCCTCAGTCTCCACCCGGACTCCGCCATGTTGAGTCTTGTGGCTCGTGTGGCCGCCGCGTCGGCCTCCGGGGCCTTGCGGGGACTCAACCCTTCGGCGTCGCTACCCCAAGCTCAGCTTTTACTGCGGGCCTCCCCGGCCGCGGTCCAGCCTGGTAAGTGCCTTCCTCAGAGAGCCAGGTTTCTATCTTTCCCCCCATGACCTTGAGCCTCGGGGCCAGTTGTAGCTTGGGCCTAAGGATTCTGTTGTGCTAGAATGATGCAGGGCCGCGTTCTACCCCGTCGCTGGTGAGATCTGGTCGCATGTGGACGCTTACTGTGATCTAGTACTCTCTTGTTTTGGAGGAAAGGTTCTATGTAACAGAAATGCAGGCAGGTGCGCTGACCTTTCCCTGGCGTGGCGATGTCAGATCATGCGTAACTGGGCAGCGTGCACGATGGCGAGGCTGCAAGCGCGTTCTCGACTACCTCGTGGCCCTCCCGCTAGACACGCCTTCTGTGCGATCGGAACGAGGCCGAGCCAAAGTGGAATTCGTTCTTTTTTTGTGGGTTACGTCGGGGTTTCCGATGACCTTTAGCGGTCCTGACCCCAGCTCTATATAATACCTTTTTGTCTGTTAGCCAGAGACTATGCGGCGCAAACATCTCCGTCGCCCAAGTCAGGCGCCGCCACCGGGCGCATCGTGGCAGTCATCGGTGCAGTGGTGGACGTCCAGTTTGATGAAGGATTGCCACCCATTCTTAATGCCTTGGAAGTGCAAGGCAGGGAGACCCGGCTGGTATTGGAAGTGGCTCAGCATTTGGGTAAGTAGAGTTTTTAGGAACAGTAAAAATATTATTTAGCCCAAATATCAGAAAAACAACATTATTCCTTCTGTGATGATTTTATCAACATGACTTTCGTTCTTCTGAATTTGCTGAAGCCACGTTTAGATACTGAGGAGGAGTCTTGGTTGACGTAGATCTGTCGTGCAAGGTACACTGCATTGAATGATAACTGATTTGACCTTACATAAAACCTCTCAATGCCTCTGACAGGTGAGAGTACAGTAAGAACGATTGCTATGGATGGTACAGAAGGCCTAGTCAGAGGCCAGAAAGTCCTGGATTCTGGTGCACCAATCAAAATTCCTGTTGGTCCTGAGACCTTGGGCAGAATTATGAATGTCATTGGAGAACCTATTGATGAGAGAGGGCCTATCAAAACCAAACAGTAAGTTTCTGAGCATCTGTTGACAAAGGAAGTGTTTCTCCACTTATTTTTTTCTTTCTTTCTTTCTTTCTTTTTTTTTTAAGGTGGTACTGGGGTTTTACCTGGGCTTCCACACAAGTACTGGGCAAACCTGTATCAATGAGCTACATCTCAGTTCTTTAAAAATTTTTTGAGATAGGAATTCAAGTTTTTTAGGCAGGGTTTGAACTTGTCATTTCCTGCCTTAGTCTCCTGAGTAGCTACGATTAATGGACATATACTGCTGTGCCTGGTAGGAACTACTTTTTCTTGGAGTTAGGCACATCATGGTGGTAACTAATCAATGATTTTTCTATGTGTAATTCATAACATGCTAATCTCAGTTTTTTAAATCACACAGTGCATTTTTTTTTTTTTTTTTTTTTTTTAAGAAATTCTCAGGTGCTTTTATTTTTTGTATGTTACTTAGTTTTGCCTTGGTTTTTTAATTGTGTGTTTTTCTTCTTGAGACAGAGTCTCACAATGTAATTTAGGCTGGCCTTGAATTCATAGTGCTCTTTTTGCCATACACTCCTGAGTGTGCCATCATACCCAACCCAGCGGTTCTCTTCTGTTGTTTTGTGTTTTTATTTTGAGACAGGATTTCACTGTGCAGTCAGTCCAGGCTGGCCTTGTATTCACTTTGTATCCCAGGCTGGCCCCAAACTTAACAGTGATTCTTCTGTCTTGGCCTCCCAAGTGCTAGAGTTACAGGTATATGTCACCTGGTACTCTTTTTTTTTTTTTTTTTTTTTTTTTTTTTTTGTACCAGTAATCAGCCACAAAAATCTAGTATTTTTTAGGGTCACAGTTGGTTTTTTTTGTTTGTTTGTTTGTTTTTTCAGTACCAGGGATTGAACTCGGGACCCTATCCTTGCCAGGCAAGTTTATTCTACTGAGCTATCTCCCTGGCCTCCCAGTTTATTATTTTCAAAGGCTTAGGTTTATGGCCTAGGTTAAACATTCTCTTAAAACTTTAATTCTTTTTTTTCTTCCATCCTTATTGGTATGTTAAATAATGTTGTTAGGTTAGGGCTCAGTAAAAGAAAAAACATGGGAATTTTAAAGCTCTAAGGGGGCCTAGCAGGATGGCTCAGTGGTCTAAAGCACCTGCTTAGGAAAGCTTGGGAGGCTGCAGGGACCACGGTGCGATCCCCAGCACCACATGCTGTGCTAGCCCTGCCCTTAGGGCAGGCTGAGCCAGCCACAAAAATAAATAAATAAACAAACAAAAGTTCTGAAACAAGCCGGGCGTGGTGGCGCACGCCTGTAATCCCAGCACTGGGGAGGCTGAGGCAGGAGGATCGGTGCGAGTTCGAGACCAGCCTGGGCTACAAAAGTGAGCTCAAGGCCAGCCTCAACTGCATAGCGAGACCCTGTCTCAAAGAGACCAAAAAAAAAAAAAGTTCTGAAACAAGAAAAAAATAAAAAATAAAGCTCTAAGGAAGTGGTATTGTTTCCTGAGTTAATGAATGAAGTCTGCTTGAAAAAGTTAAGATAGATGTTAAGGGGCTGGGGAGATAGCTCCGTGGCACAAGTGTCTGCCTGGCAAGTGCAAGGTCATGAGTTTGAACCCCAGTCCTGCAAAAACAAAACAAGATAAAATATAGATTGGATTCTCTGTATTGATCCTAAGAATTGATATGGATATTTAAGACTTGAGTATTTGCTTTTTTCTTTTTTTTTTGGGGGGGGTGTCTTTTTGAGACAGGGTCTCACTA
Organism: Myocastor coypus; assembly: GCA_004027025.1. Classification (NCBI taxonomy): domain Eukaryota; kingdom Metazoa; phylum Chordata; class Mammalia; order Rodentia; family Myocastoridae; genus Myocastor; species Myocastor coypus. Next base: position 14,122 of record PVJA010032377.1, on the reverse strand, counting down.
TGCAGTTTTTTTTTTTTTTTTTCTTGTTTCAGAACTTTTGTTTATTTATTTTTATGGCCGGCTCAGCCTGCCCTGAGGGCAGGGCTGGTGCAGCATGTGGTGCCGGGGATCAAACTGAGGTCCCTGCAGCCATTTAAGCTTTCCTAAGCAGGTGCTTTAGACCACTGAGCCATCCTGCTGGGCCCTCACTATGCAGTTTAGGCTGGCCTTAGGCTCACTGTTGTAGTCCAGGCTGGTCTCGAACTTGCACAAATCCTCCTGCCTCAGCCTCCCAAGGGCTAGGATTACAGGCATGCGCCACCACGCACAGCTTAATGTTTTGTTTGCTTTCAACAAGATAAATAGGTACTCATCACCATTTCTCCTTACAGATTTGCTCCTATTCATGCTGAGGCTCCTGAGTTCATGGAGATGAGTGTTGAGCAGGAAATTTTGGTGACTGGGATCAAGGTTGTGGATCTGCTAGCTCCCTATGCCAAAGGTGGCAAAATTGGTATGTTGGTGTTGGGCACATACTTTCCAAACTTAATATGGGAGAGAAAAAAAACCACCAAGATGTAAGTGGGTATTGAATATCTGTCCCTCATTGATGAACAGCTTCTGACTTTCGTTCTTCTGAATTTGCTGAAGCCAGATGCTATTCCTGAGATGGGAAAAGATGGAAAGAAGCAATAGCGTTTTGAAGTTTATTCTTTTTTTTTTTTTTTGTCTTTTTGAGACAGGGTCTCACTATGCAGTTGAGGCTGGCCTTAAGCTCACTTTTGTAGCCCAGGCTGGTCTCGAACTCGCACCAATCCTCCTGCCTCAGCCTCCCAAGTGCTGGGATTACAGGCGTGCGCCACCACGCCCGGCTTGAAGTTTATTCTTGATATGAGACTGTAGAGCTCCTCAGTATTTGTTCTTAATCTTTCCTAGGGTTGTTTGGTGGTGCTGGAGTTGGCAAGACAGTATTGATCATGGAGTTAATCAACAATGTCGCCAAAGCCCATGGTGGTTACTCTGTGTTTGCTGGTGTTGGTGAGAGGACCCGAGAAGGCAATGACTTATACCATGAAATGATTGAATCTGGTGTAATCAATTTAAAAGATGCTACCTCGAAGGTAATGAACCACCACTGTGCTTGACCGATTTTTCACAAAGTAGTGCTAGAAAACTGTTGCCAGTTGAAACTGTTCTGTATCTTCATTTGAGTTGCCTAAGCTAGGGCCTACAAAGAAATTACTGTAGTATTTTTCTCTTAACTTCCTTTAATATACATTATCTTTACTCTTAGAGTACAGTTTGGTAGATTTTTGTTTTCCTATTCTGAGGACTGAACCCAGGTTTTGCATTACTAGGCCAGCAGTCTAACATTGAGATATTCCCTTAGCCTTGGTGGATGGGTAGGTGGTCTTACAATTTGGAAGCTAATTTGGAGGACTGCTTGCTGGCATTTGCTGTGTCTCAGATACCTATGTCTCAGATATCCCTGTTTTGTCTCTTTCATTTCCAGCATATATTTGTTTCCATCCTAGTTTAGGAATTTTGTCTTACTGATACAAAAAATTACATTTTTTTTTTTTTAATTATGTATTCTTGATTGCGGTTCAAACTCATGATCTTGTACTTGGCAGGTAGGCACTTGTGCCACAGAGCTATCTCCCTGGCCCCTGTATTCTGTTTTTTTTTTATTTTTTTTTTTTTAAGAATTTTATTTTATTTTATTTTATTTTTTCTTTTCTTGCTTCAGAACCTTTATTTGTTTATTCACTTATTTTTATGGCCGGCTCAGCCTGCCCAGAGGGCAGGGCTGGCGCAGCATGTGGTGCCGGGGATCAAACCGCGGTCCCTGAAGCCGCCCAAGCTTTCCCAAGCAGGCGCTTTGGACCACTGAGCCATCCTGCCGGGCCCCTGTATTCTGTTTTGAACTGAATGTTTAATAGGTTTTTGTTGGGAAATATATTGCTGGAAATTTGAGCTTGGCCTTATATGTGCTAGGCATGTGCTCTCACACTGAGCTATGTCCCCAACCCTGCATGTTTTTTTTTTGTTTGTTTTTTTTTGTTTTTTTTTTTTTGAGGCGGAGTCTCACTATGCAGTTCAGGCTGGCCTTGAGCTCACTTTTGTAGCTCAGGCAGGTCTCGAACTTGCAGAGATCCTCCTGCCTCAGCCTCCCAAGTGCTGGGATTACAGGCGTGAGCCACCATGCCCGGCTTATCAACCCTGCATGTTTTAAACAGAAACATGAGTAACTGGTGAGAATGATTTATGGGAATGTGGTGGGTTGTTTTTTTGTTGTTTGTTTTTCTAATGGTGGGTCTAGAATATGTGGCATTCATCCTCTTACCAGGTTTTCTGATAAGGTATGATTATTGCAGGTAGCATTGGTATATGGTCAAATGAATGAACCACCTGGTGCTCGTGCCCGAGTAGCCCTGACTGGACTGACTGTAGCTGAATACTTTAGAGACCAAGAAGGTCAAGATGTACTGCTGTTTATTGATAACATCTTTCGCTTCACCCAGGCTGGCTCAGAGGTAAGGGAATTCTTTAGAGGACCTGATTAATCAGATCTTTTATGAACTTATGCAAAAAGTAGGCCAGAGATGTAGACAACTTAGATCTTTGTTCATACTCTTTCTTTTAGGTGTCTGCCTTACTAGGCAGAATTCCTTCTGCTGTAGGCTATCAGCCAACCCTGGCAACTGACATGGGTACCATGCAAGAAAGAATCACCACCACCAAGAAAGGGTCTATCACCTCTGTACAAGTAAGGAAAACAAATTGAAGGTTTAAATTGCCTAAAAGCGGGGGCCCGGCAGGATGGCTCAGTGGTCTAAAGTGCCTGCTTAGGAAAGCTTAGATGGCTGCAGGGACTGCAGTTTGATCCCTGGCACCACTTGCTGCGCCAGCCCTGCCCTAGGGCAGGCTGAGCCGGCCATAAAAATTAATAAACAAACAAAAGTTCTGAAACAAGAAAAAAAAATTGCCTAAAAGCACAACATATAGAAGCATAAAACCTCATTACTTACATCTCAGGGCTTTTGTAGGGTTTGTATGTGGGTCACTTAAAGTAATTGAGCCAGGCCTGGCGGCACACCTACTTGGGAGGCTATGTGGCAAGACAGTCTTCTGTGGCGGTATAGGAAAGTTAACTAGTTAAATATTTGCTGTGGTCTTGGGAATTCAATTTATGGAGTGCTATATTCTTAGGCCTCCTGCACCTCCACCCTTTTTTTGGAGACAGGATCTGGTTAAGTTAGCTAGGCTAAGTTAGCTGGGTGTGGTGACTCATGTCTATAATCCTAGCCCTTGGGAGGTTGAGACAATAGGATCATTGTGAGTTCATTACCAGCCTTGGCTACAAGGTGAGCTTAAGGCCAGCCTGAGCTATATGCTCAGACCCTGTTTCTTCCCTTTTTTTTTTTGGCGGGACCAAGATTCAAACTCATGACCTTGCTTGGACCTTGCTTGCAACTGTGTCACAGAGCTATCTCCCTGGCCCCTGAGACCCTGTTTCAAAAGGGCAAAAAAAAAGAAAAGAAAAAAAAGCCAAAAATACCTTGCAAGAAAGTTAGCCACGCCGGGCGTGGTGGCGCACGCCTGTAATCCCAGCACTTGGGAGGCTGAGGCGGGAGGATCGGTGCGAGTTCGAGACCAGCCTGGGCTACAAAAGTGAGCTCAAGGCCAGCCTCAACTGCATAGCGAGACCCTGTCTCAAAAAGACAAAAAAAAAAAAAAAAAGAAAGTTAGCCAGGCTAGCCTTGAATCTGTGATCCTCCTGCCTCAGCTTCTGAAAAACCTGTGGCTGCAGATGTATTCCACTATGCCTAGCTTATTCTTGTTTCTAATTCTAATAAAAGTTAATGGCATAGGGGCTGGGGAGATAGCTCAGGAGCACATGTGCCTGCCTGGCAAGTGCAAGGTTCTGAGTTCGATCCCCAGTTCTGCAAAAAAAAAAAAAAAAAACAATAAATTTTTTTTTTTTTTTTTTTTTAGTAATAAATTTTTAAAAATAAAATAAGTTAATGGCATAGTTACTACAATCATCATCGTTAAAGTATAGAAAAACAAAAAGAATAACAATGAGAATTATTCCATCAAGTCTTAGAAGACTCATTTCATTTGCCTAGGCTACCAAGGCAATTAAACAGACTTATGGCTTCTTCTGCCTTAGCTTCCCAGAGTGCTGGGACTATAGGTGTGTATCACTGTACCCAGCTTTTAAGTTTTTTTTTTCCCTTGAGACAGGGTTTTACTATGTAGTTCAGGATGGCCTTAAACTCACTATGAAGCCCAGGCTGGCCTCAAACTCAGTGATTCTACTGCCTCAGCCTCTTGAGTGCTAGGATTACAGGTGTGTGCCACCCCACCCGAGAAGATGAACTTTTAATGCTTAGAAGATAGAGTAAGATGAAAAAGGTCAGGGAATGGCTTCAAGAGAATACTATTTTGCTGCATTTCATGGGTCCTTGACTCACTTTAGGCTATCTACGTCCCTGCTGATGACTTGACTGACCCTGCCCCTGCTACTACTTTTGCCCATTTGGATGCTACTACTGTGCTGTCCCGTGCTATTGCTGAGCTGGGTATCTATCCAGCTGTGGATCCTCTGGACTCCACCTCTCGCATCATGGATCCTAACATTGTTGGCAGCGAGCATTATGATGTTGCCCGTGGGGTGCAAAAGATCCTTCAGGTGAGTATGTTGCTTTGTATGGTATCAGGGGCCATAAAGTTAGAAGGAAGGAATATGAGGACTATCAGGAATCAGTCACTTGTGGTTTGCTTTGGAGGAAGGGGAATTGAGACTACCATTTGGCAATGCTAATGAGGGCTTTTCAGTTTATAGGAAGACTTTGGAATTCAGTGTTTTCTTTATGATAGTACCTGAGGGAAGAGGTAGACAAAGATACTTGATCTTGTTGCTGGTCTTCATTATCCCCAGCATCTAAGTGCCCCTTTTACTTTGATTTCTCATAGGATTACAAATCCCTCCAGGACATCATTGCCATCTTGGGTATGGATGAACTTTCTGAGGAAGACAAGTTGACCGTGTCCAGAGCACGGAAAATACAGCGTTTCTTGTCTCAGCCATTCCAGGTTGCTGAGGTCTTCACAGGGCATATGGGGAAGCTAGTACCCCTGAAGGAGACCATCAAAGGATTCCAGCAGATTTTGGCAGGTGAGATTCTAAACACAAAGCTGAACATAGTGATTCCTTTTTTTTTTTTTAACTTAAATGCTCAATGTGTTTCCATTCCAACGGAAACTGTAATGTGCTGTTCATGGTTTTTTTCCTGGTCTTGAGGATAGAACCGCAGTCTTTGCACTGAGCTACATTGACCACTCTTTTTGAGAAAAGGTCTTGCTCAGTTGCCTAGGCTGGGATTCCACTTTTTAAAGGGGTGGGGGTAGAGGATTGAACTTTGTTCCTCATGCCTCAGCCTCCAAGAGTGCTGGAATTAAGGTATACACCATGTTTGGCTTTTTTTTTTTTTTTTTTTTTCCAATTCTTTTATTGTTTAAATTTAACAATGGTTATATTACATATTTTCATCATCGGATCAGTTTTTGGCTTTTATTTTTTTGGAATTTAATACTTCGCACCAATTTTATTTGAATGTACCTTTTTTTTTTAAATGTCTTTTTGAGGCAGGGTTTCACTATGCAGTTGAGGCTGGCCTTGAGCTCACTTTTTTTTTTTTTTGTCTTTTTGAGACAGGGTCTCACTATGCAGTTCAGGCTGGCCTTGAGCTCACTTTTGTAGCCCAGGCTGGTCTCGAACTTGCACCCCAATCCTCCTGCCTCAGCCTCCCGAGTGCTGGGATTACAGGTGTGTGCCACCACACCCAGTTTGGCCTTGAGCTCACTTTATAGCCCAAGCTGGCCCTGAACTCTCAATAGTCCTCCTACCTTAGCATCCCAAATGCTACGAGTATAGATGTGTACCACCATGCCTAACCCGACAGTACATTTTTCTTTTTTTCTTTTTTTTTACCCCCCAAGACCAGGGTTTGAACTCAGGATCTTTGCACTTGTCAGGAGGGCACTTGTGCCACGGAGCTATCTCCCGGGCCCTGAAAAGTACATTTTTCTCAGAGGGTGACATTACCTTGAATTTTCTAGCCACTGCTACCACCACCACCACCACCACCCCCAGCAATTTTATGATTGAACTTAGGGTCTTGAACATGCTGTGCGACATGCTATCCCCATACATCCCCCCCTCTTCATTTCAGTTATATATAACATTTCAGTTATTAACTTTTTAAAAAAGTTACCTTTTTGGGGCCTGGCAGGATGGCTCAGTGGTCTAAAGCACCTGCTTAGGAAAGCTTAGGCAGCTGCAGGAACCACGGTTTGATCCCTGGCACCACATGCTGCGCCAGCCCTGCGCTCAGGGCAGGCTGAGCTGGCCATAAAAATAAATAAATAAACAAAAGTTCTGAAAGAAGAAAAAAAAAGTTACTTTTTTTTTTTTTTTTTTTTGTCTTTTTGAGACAGGGTCTCATTATGCAGTTCAAGCTGGCCTTGAGCTCATTTTTGTAGCCCAGGCTGATCTCAAACTTCACCGATCCTCCTGCCTCAGCCTCCTGAGCGCTGGGATTACAGGCATGTACCACCACACCCAGCAAGAGTTATTAACTTTTAAAAATAATTTTTTGGGGGCCAGCGAGATAGCTCAGCAGTCAGCTCCTGCTTAGGCAAACTTGGGCAACTGCAGAGACTGCTGTTCGATCCCTGGCACCACATGCTGTGCCAGCCCCACCCCAGAGCAGGCTGAGCCAACCATAACACAAATAAAATTTCTTAAAAAAAATAAAATCTTAAAAAAAATAAAAATAGTACAATTTTTGTAAGTATTGAGGATTCAACTCAGGATCTTGCACATGCTAGGCAAATGAATACCACTGAACTACATCCCAGAGATAGTCTTTCTTTTTCTTTTTTTTTTTTTTTCAGGACCAGAGTTCAAACTCACAACCTTGCACTTGCCAGGCTGGCACTTGTGCCACAGAGCTATCTCCCCAGCCCTGAGATAGTCTTTCTTAAGCTAACATCAAACTTTTCGGGCCTCAGGGCTGGGGAAAGAGCTCAGTAGAAAAGTGTTTGCCTGGCAAGCGCAAGGGCCTGAGTTCAATCCCCGGTTCTGCAAAAAAAAAAAGCAAACTTTTCGAGCCTCCCAAGTAGCTGTCTGGCATGTCCATGGTGGCCTTGAACACAGTTATGTACCCAAGGTTGACCTTGAGCTTGGTAATGATCTTCCTGCCTCTAGCCTCCCAAATGCTGGAATTACAGACATGTGCCATGTGCCTGCTACTCACGTGGTTTTTTAATGTGTATTCTTAATCCATAGTATACTTGTCTTTTGAACTTGACATGTTGAGGGACACTTAAGAGGTTTTTTTAGAGAACATGAATTGGTCATAGTTTGGTGGCCTCCATTTACAGATGAAGTTGGTACCATGCTATACTCCTTGCTAGATGGATTTACTTCCCTTGCAGGCGACTATGACCACCTCCCAGAACAGGCGTTTTACATGGTGGGACCCATTGAAGAAGCTGTGGCAAAAGCTGATAAACTGGCCGAAGAGCATGCGTCATGAGCCACCTGCTAGAATAAGCTCTCATCTGTGCTACCTTTCACTTTGCTGATAACCCTGAAACCAGTTTCTGTATAGGCCATACAAGAGCCTCAATTGAAGAGATACTGTCGCTGAAGAGTATTTAAGGTTTCCAATAAAATGTACACCCCTCAGCATTTGTGTTTTACTTGGTTATAACATAGTGGTCAAGTTTTTGACAGCCATAAGATGCAAAGTAGGCTAAATATACTTGGAATGATAGCAGAAAAGAATTACAATTGGAGATTTGTAAACTGCGAGTTTTCTGAGTATTTTCCTTTGGGTAGTGTGAACTTTCCCAGCTTTGTCTCAGACATAGCATTTGTTGAAAGCAAATGGATCTTCCCCCTCAGCACATTTCTGGTTAAAAAGGGATGTTTTAAGAGCAATATTACAAAACCAAACCTATCAGTTTAGAAGTGACATTCCATTCTGACGTTGCCAGTTATGCCAATAACCCACTATTATGTAATATTGCTGTATGTATACAACTACTTTCTCAATTCAATGAGAAATGTTTCTACCAATAGTATTTAGAAAAGTTATGTCTGCATCTTTTACTCTGAACAACTACTATGAAGACAATTGTGGCTGCTCTAATGTGTTTTTTTTTAATAATTTTTATTTTATTTTATTTATGTATTTATTGTTTCAGAACCTTTGTTTGTTTATTCACTCATTTTTTTATGGCCGGCTCAGCCTGCCCCAAGGGCAGGGCTGGCGCAGCATGTGGTGCCAGGGATCAAACCGTGGTTCCTGAAGCCACCCAAGCTTTCCCAAGCAGGCACTCCAGACCACTGAGCCATCCCGCTGGGCCTCTAATGTGTTTTTTGAAAATATCTTTTTTTTTTTTTTGCAGGACGGGTTGAAACTCAACCTTTCAATTAATCAGATACTTGTGTGCCACGGAGCTTTCTCCCCAGCCCCTCAATATTTAACTTTATTCACCTTAGGCCAGGTCAGCCCTGGCCCAGCGTATGGTGCTGGGGACCGAACCGCAATCCCCGTGGTTGCCTAAGCAGGCACTTTTAGACCGCTGAGCCATCTAGCCAGCTTTTTTTTTTTTTTTTTTTTAACTTTGTCACGGCTGGCTCGTCCTGCCCTTGAGGTGGGGCTGGTGCAGCATATGGTGCCGGGGATCAAACCACGATTCCTCTAGTTGATTAAGCAGACGCTTTAGACCACTGAGCTATCTTCGCTGGCCCCTCAATGTTGTTTTTTTTTTTGCCGGACCAGGGTTCAAACTCAAGACCTTGCAATTGCCAGGCAGGCACTTGTGCCACGGACCTATCTCCCCAGCCCCTCAATGTTTCTTTTTTTTTGGCGGAACTGGAGATCGAACTCAGAATCTTGCACTTGCCAGGCAGGCACTTGTGCCCCTGAGCTAGCTCTCCAGCCCCTCCTCAATGTTATTTCTTTTTTTTTTTTTTTTTTTTTTTGAGACAGGGTCTCACTATGCAGTTCAGGCTGGTCCTGCGCTCACTTTTGTAGCCCAGGCTGGTCTCGAACTCGCACCAATCCTCCTGCCTCAGCCTCCCAAGTGCTGGGATAACAGGCGTGAGCCACCACGCCCGGCTTTAATGTTATTTCTTAGTAACTTAAAAAGTGACATTCCAAAGCAAGATAGGAATTAAATTTTAGGAAATGCTTTATACTTGTCATTGGTGACAATGAGTTAAGTGTTCTACATCTTCATTAGATCTTTATACTATTGTTTCCTGACATGAACAAGCCTAGACATGTATGATTGTGATTGAGCCTCTGCTGGGGTAAAAAGCACCATGAGGCCCAGCTTGACCTTTGCTAAGGTCCCTTATGAAAGTTTAGGAAAGGTATGATCTTACAAGGAGATGGCAACTTTGAATTGCTCCTTGGGCTAGTAAGTGAAATTAGGTCCTCTCAGCCCAAAAGGTTCAGAGAGCAAGGTCAATTTTGGTGTTCTGGGGACAGATCCGTCCTAGTGCCCTCTCGTGGCAGCATTGGAGCCTGCAATATCTCTGATGTCACCATTTTGAAATCCTTTAAAGGCCATTTGCTGGGAGGTGGTTCTCATCTAATGACTGTTTACAAACCAGCTGAGGCTTTTGTCCGGAGGCGGGGCAGTCATCTACAGGCCCCACCCATGAGGCCTCCAAGTTGGGTAGAAGCTAGGCGGAGACTAGCTGAGCTCCCAATTCAGAGGCCCCTGGGGGCTAAAGGTTGGGGAGGGGCCCTGGGAGAGGCGCCAGGGGTGGAGCAGGGCCCTGTAAGCTTCCCATCTGCTTATGACTCCTCCACACCAGTCTCTCCTATGTCCTGATCCGGTCGGAAGGTGGAGCCCCTGAGCTGCTTGTGACCGGCAGTCGGCTCCCAGAAGCTTGAATTTGGGGAAATGCTGAGTTATGGGGGTGGGGACACTTCTTCCAGGTTCTGACTCGAGTGGATAAGGTGATGAAAGCCCCAGGGTCTTTCTGCTGTTTCCCCAGCTACCCAGATGCAGGCTTGGGAAATGAAATCCTAAAGGTCATGTGCATATCTCCACCTCTTCCTCGCCGTATGTTCAAAACGACCTCCAGCATTTACTGAGAACCTTCTCCCTGTCACTGGATGCAATTATTTCCTTCCTCCTTCACCACCCTCTTCTACCACGCCACTGAAGTGTCAACACACTTCTAACCTTCCTCCATATTTCTCCTGGTCGGCCCTGTCCTTGCCTCCTCCCTCTCTCCACCCAGAGAAAGCCCCGCCCTTCCCTCCTCCCTCCCACCCCAGTCTGTCACACAGGGACATCACCCTACAGCAGTTCAGGCTGTGTGGTTCGCAGGAAGCATACACTGGCTTTTTTATTCTTACTAGTTTTCAGCTCATACATTGAGATCTAGCACCAACCTTCACGTCAAGGTGGGCCAAGGACAGTGAGGAGTCGGTGGTCCCGGCGGGGAGTCCTGCCAGACTGACATGGGTGAGTACGGGGCAAGCCCTGGGGAAGGCCTGAGGGATGCCTAGCTCCCTCCCTGGCTGACTCAGCAGGGGTGGGTGGGGCCTAACCTTTGCTCGATTGGGGGTGAAAGAGAGGAAATGGGACTATGGGGGAGACACAGGGCTCAGCTGGTAAGGCTGCCAACCAAGGGATCCCGGCACTGGCAAGCTCCAGCTCTAAGCAAGCGCCTAAGCCCTTGCCTCAGGTCAGGGCTTCCCCATCCTGAGTACTGCTCCTGGCTCCTTACTCAAGCTGTGGAGACTCCCAGTAATATTTCACAGTACTCTTGCTGCCCCCACAAAAGTGGCGCTCACCTTCGGTCGCGGTGGAGGGTCTTTGGGGTGCTTCCACTTCTCCCAAGCTAAGGCCTCTCAAGTCCTTGTTTCTCTCCTCCCCCACCGTGTCCCACCACCGGGTGGTGGGGGCTGCATTGAGCAGCTTCTTGTTGCCCCAGAGATTGCTGCAAGGATGGTAGTGGTTGAGACAAAACTAAAGTATGAATAAAAGCTATTCTCACGGTCCCACATCAGCCTGCGTCGGGCTCAGGCCTCCACAGCAGTCGGTGAGGACACTGAGCGAGATAAAACTGAGTTTGAGAGGACAGAAGGTTTTGCCCTTGTGGCTTCCTGATTCCAGAAGCTCCACAGTTGTGCGGGTGGGGCCTGGAGGAGGTGAAACCGGGGACCTGTTCACCTAGTAGGGAGCTGCGCGTGACCCCCAGCACTCGGGGCCTTGCTGGAGTCCTTGTGGCTCCTACAGCTCTCTCAGCCTTCTTTGTGCAGAAGTCTTTGCAGCGCCGGGGAGCGCAGGCACTCTCAAGTACTGCCGTTCGGACACCCCCACATCCCCGACTTCGCCGCATAAGTTTCTGCCCCTTCCTGGGATCTACTCTCTTCCTCCATCTGGGATCCTTCCTGGTTCTGGCCCGAGACGCCACCCGTCTGCCCTCCCCGACAGCTCCGCACCCCGGTAGCTCCTGCCCCTTTAAGCGCCACCTCCCCCTCCCCCGCCGCCGGCCCAGGGTTGGGGGAGGAGGCGCCGCCGCCCGGCTCCGCCACCTGCGCCGCCGCTGCCCGCAGCCCGGCCCCGCTCCAGGTGAGGCCCGGCCCACACCTCCGGCCCGGTGTCCAGGTCCCCGTCGCGGGGCTCGGGACCGGGCCTCCCCCGGGAGCTGCCCTTCCTCTCTAACCCGTGCTGTCTACTCGCCGGCCTCTCGCGCTCAGCGACCGGAATCCAGAGGCTTCTCACGCCTCGCCGTCATCCTCTCCGGTGCTCCTCCTATTCTAGGCCTAGGATTTCCCCTCCCCCGCGTCGTCCTTGCCAGAAACATCTCCCGCGGTCTAGGTTTCGCCTCCTCCTCTCTGGAATTAGCGCTTTCCCACGCCATCCTAACCCCCCCAAATAGGAGAAGACAACCGCCACCCCACCTCTTCTCTCCCGTAGTCGGGGTCGGGGCAACCCGGACGGCAGCAGCCCCAATTGGCTCAGTAATGGAAGTACCACCTCCAGCGTCTCCGCAGCCGTCGCCCCACCCCAAGTCTCCAGAGTTTGGGGTCCGACCCCGGCTCCGCCCACAGCGCCCAGGTGGGAAGGGCCTCGTTCTTGGGCCTGGGGTTGGCTGTTCCGGTCTTGGACGCCCCTCCCCCAGAATCCGGGCGCTGGGAATCTAAGTACTGGCTAGCGACTGTTGGGGTCCGGGGCTAAACCAATTCCCTGGAGAATCGGGGCGCTCGGTGAGGCGAAGGTAGTCCATCTTACTCTATTCACAAGGTAGAGGGTACCTCCACTCCAAGACTAAATCTGAGGTGCACTGGCCGACTTGGAGAGATTATTTGTTTTTTTTTTGTTTGTTTGTTTTTGAGGCAGGGTCTCACTATGCAGTTCAGACTAGCCTTGAGCTCACTTTTGTAGCCCAGGCTGGTCTCGAACTCGCACCGATCCTCCTGCCTCAGCCTCCCGAGTGCTGGGATTACAGGCGTGCGCCACCACGCCCGGCTTGCCTTTTAATATATTATGGGAGAATCTTGAATTCCCAAGGCGAGCAGGATGACGGTTGTTTTGCTCTGGCCCAAGGAAGAGGGGACCAATTAGACTGGAAGGCTGAAAGCCATCTCTCCACTAGATCCTATTAACAGTATGATCCGTTCTGCTAGCAAGCGGGAGGTCTTTTATAATTACCCTAACTAGAGTGGCGAATTCTTTCTCTCCAGATCCAACTTCACCCCTAACTGTGCCCCTTCTTTTTGGGCTTTCATTCTTACCCACCACCTGCAGAATTCGGGGGGAATGTCAGGATTTGCTCACAGATCCAGCGGGTTGGGAGGGCACGGTGGGAAGGTGAAGGTGGTCCGTAGTGGTGCTTAGGATTGGATGCTATCGGTGTCTGGATGAGGGAGAAGGAAGAAAGCAGAGCTAGGATCAGTAGGGCTCTTTTCCTTTCCTCCCCTTAGTCCCTACCATCTGGTTGTGCAGCGAGAAAGGAGGGTTAGAAAGGGAGCAGGTGCTAAGTCCTCCCTTTCTCTTCCCCTGACCTGTCTTGAGGGTATCTGTTTCCTAGACACTCTTCCCATAAATCACTGATAAAATGACCCTTTCCCCCTTCCCCTTTATAGTAACTTCTTAAAGGGAGGCGAGTAGGTCATTGGCCACATCTGATGGGATTGAGAAATGTTTAGGGACACATGGGATGAGTCCGCCCTCTGCTGTCTGAATGGGAGGGAGAATAAGGACAGCTGCTACTTGGTCGACGACTGGCAAGCAGTAAACACTCAGCTGTTGGGCATTTTGGCTACTGACAGTCTCCTTAAGGTTAGGAAGATCCCTGAATAAGTGAGACAAGGACAGCGATTGTAGTCTTCGGTATCAAAAGGGAAAAATGGGATCCTGTTCCTTTTTCTTCTCTAATCCTGGGTGGTCCTTTCCTATCCAATAGTCACCCCAACTTATCCTGTCCGGGATAGTCCTAGAGGTTGCCCAGGAGACTAGGCCTGGGGCTCGGAAGGGGTGGGGGTAGTAAGTGCGCACAGGAGTAACCGGCTCTTCCGGAGCGGAGAGAAGCCGCAGAGGGTGTGTGTGGGTGTGCGGTGTGGCGCGGAGGGGCGTGCCTACACCCGTCTGACCGGCGTGGCTCCTCCCTTGCTGGCCCAGCCTCCGACTGGCTAGTCCTGCCCTTGGGGGCGGGAGGTAAGGAGAGTCTCCCTCATCTACCCAGGAAAGCAAAGAGGAAGGGCACTATCAGTTCTCTTCCCCACCTTCAGTTGTCTTCTTTTCCTTCTATCCTCTACCCTACAAGTGTAGTGTCAATTCCACACGCTAAGCCCCAGCTTTTACTTATTTTGTCTTTTTTTTTTTTTTTTTAAAGACAGGATCGTGCTGTGCTGTTCGGGCTGGCCTTGTGCTCACTTTTGTAGCCAAGGCTGGTCTGGAACTCTCACCAATCCTCCTGCCTCAGCCTCCCAAGTGCTAGGATTACAGGCGTGGGCTACCACGCCCGGTCTGCCTTTACTTATTTTGGAGACAGGCATTCTTTTTTTTTTTTTTTAAGTTTTATTTTATT
>PVJA010032376.1:0-24199 GCA_004027025.1 Myocastor coypus | reverse complement strand
AAAAAAAAAAAAAAAAAAAAAAAAAAAAAAAAAAAAAAAAAAAAAAAAAAAAAAAAAAAAAAAAAAAAAAAAAAAAAAAAAAAAAAAAAAAAAAAAAAAAAAAAAAAAAAAAAAAAAAAAAAAAAAAAAAAAAAAAAAAAAAAAAAAAAAAAAAAAAAAAAAAAAAAAAAGAACTCCATCATGCATGCTATCAGATAATTGTGGAATTAAAACTCAAAAGTGAAAGAAATCACATAAGAATTTTTAATTTCCACATAATGGAAATTAAGCAACATGCTCTTAAATAAGCAATAGGTTACAGAAGAAATTAAGAAATAGATACTTCCTAGAATTCCTAGAACAGATAATTCCTAGAGTAATTCTTCCTAGAATTAAATGATAATACCAGTACAACAGAACAGAACTGAATGTGTTCAGTGAAAGCAGCCCTATGTGGAATGCTTGTAGCTGTGAGTGCCCAGATCAGAAAAACACAGCAAGTCTCAATAAATAGCCTAATGATTTACCTCAAGTTTCTAGAGAAACAAGAATAATCCAAACCCAAAGATAGTAGAAGAATGTAAATTACAATATCACAGAGGAAACCAATGAAATTGAAATTAAAAAAACAATAGAATCAATTAATTGAAGCACTGGTTCTTGGAAGAAATTAACAAACTAGACAAAACTTTAGCCCATCTTACCCAAAATGGAAGACTTAAATAATGCAGTTAGAAATATAAAAAGTAAAATCACAATGGATGCTGTCAAAATATAGAAGCTTATCAGAAGCTCCTTTATAAATATGTATACCAAGCATTAGAGAACTCAGAAGAAATGGATATATTCCTAGATTAATACGTATTTTTGAAGCTGAACTAAAAAAATTTTAAAACTCTGAATAATACAGTAATAGACAATTAAATGAAGGTAGTCATTAAAAAAAAACTACCAAATAAGAAAATGGCAGCTCCTGATGGATTCTTTGTTAAGTTCTCCATGAACTTCAGGAAAGATCTAATCGCAATAGGTATCAAACTGTTTAATGAAATAAAAGAGAAGTAGTAATCCCAAAGTCATTCTTGGAATATAGCAGTACTCTGAATCCAAAACTAGCCAAAGACTCAACAAAAAAAGAGAGAAGTAAAAGCCAATATCTCTAATAAACTTGCATCTAAAAATCCTCAACAAATTACTGGCAAACAGAATGCAGCCGATCATCAAAATGATCACTCATTAGGGTCAACTTGACTTCATCCTGAGGCTACATGAATGTCCCAATGTATGTTAATTAATAAATGTAGTATATCACATAAAGATAAACAAGGTAAAAATCACATTATAATCTCAATAGATATAGAAAAGGCCTTTGACAATCTCCAGAAGTACTTCACGGTAAAATAAGATGCTGAATAAGATAGATACAGAAGGATTTTATCTCAAACTGATAAAGCCATTGGTGATAAACCTATAACCAACATAATATTAAATGAGTAAACACTGAAAGCTTGCCCTTTAAAATCAGAAACAAGACAGGAATGTCAACTATCAACAGTCCTAAAAATAGTATCTAGAGCAATCAGACGAGAGAAAGAAATAAAATGAATAGGTATAGAAGAGGGAGAAGCCAAGTTATCATTATCTACAGATGACATGCTCCTCTACTTGCAAGACCCCAAAAAATTCTTCAAAAGAGTCCTAGAATTAATAGCCAAATTTAGCAATATAGCAAGAGGCAAAGTCAACACACACACACACACACACACAGTCAATAGCATTCCTATACACTAATAATGAACTCACTAAATTATGAAAACAATATCATTCATAATAGCGCCAAGAAAAATTCAATAATTTGGAATTAACCTAACCAAAGAAATTAAAAACCTCTACAATAAAATACAGAGATGAAAAAAAAATCACTCCCTAGTACCACAAAAATTAATAAAACATCGGAAAGTGAAAAGATATCCCATGTTCCTAGATAGGAAAAATCAGTGTAACAAGAGCAAAACAGAAGGCATCATTTGAAATTATATTGCAGGGCTACAGTGATTTAAAAAACAAAATACCCGATGATCCTGGCATAAAACAACATATGGATCAGTGAAACAGAACTGTAGATATCAAAAGAACTCCAAGCACACTCACCAATTTAATCTTCAACCAAGGGACCAAAAACATACACTAGAGGAAAGTAGTATCTTTTTAAAAATAATACTGGAAAAACTGGCTATCCATAGCAGAACGTTCCATCTGGGCCTACATAGCTCAATAAATAACAACTAAAATAAAACATCTAAGTGTTAGAAAACACTTGCTAGAAGATAAGGTGGGTAAAACCCTTGAAGACATCAGCATAAGCAAAGATTTTTTCCTGAAGAAAACTATTTACACGAGAAACAGCATTATGAATCAACAAATAGGATCACACCAAGTAAAGTTTTTGTATATCAAAGGAAACACTCCACAAAGTGAAGAGACAGTGTACAGAATAGAAAAAAAAATTGCCAGCTATTTCCCAATGACTACCTTCTAGAATAAAGAACTCAAAAAAAAAAAAATTGGATACTGTGGTATAAAAGACCTACTCAAAAACTGGACAACTGAGATGAATAGATATTCTCAAAAGCAGTACACATGACCAATAAACATGAAAAATTTTAAGCTTTACTGGCCATTGAAGCAATGAAAATTAAAACAACTCTGACATTCCATTTCACTCCAGAAAGAATGTCTATCTTCAAGAAGTCAAATAATATCATATTCTGGATAGGCTATAGGAAAAGAGACACTTCTACATTGTTAGTGCAGATGTAGGCTATCTCAAAAAAAAACCATAATTCTCTCTACTTGGACTATCACATTTATTATCTGAATATAGTTTATATCCTTCCTCTGTCTTCTAGATTAATCTTCCAGATATTTCATTGTTTTGCTTGTAGAGAATAGCTTTTAAATTTACTTGTCAATTGACTTGCCTTAAAAGTAACTTGAAGCTTTATCTAAAAATTAATTCACGACTTGTATTTTTAAAAGATATATTTTCTCTGATTTTTTTTTTTTCATACCACCATGCGCAATCTCAATCGCGCTCTCAGCGCACCCCTTGGGCGGGACCAGCATGGCACACCAGGATTGGGGATCAAACCCTGGATACTGTGCTCTGCCTAAGCAGATGCTTTAGGCCACTGAGCTATCAGGCTGACCCTCTCTCTCTTTGATTCTTTTTTTTTTTTTTTCCGGTACTGGAGATTGAATTTAGGACCCTGCACTCTTCGGGAAGGATCTAGTCAGCTATCTCCCCAGTCCCCTCTCTTCTGATTATTAATTAAAGCATTTAATACTATAAGTTTCTGCTTGAGTATAGATTTAATGTATCTAAGAAGGCTTGACAGGTATCATCCTTTTCTAAGCAAAAGGTACTGTGCATACAGTAGATTGGTGCTTCCCCTGTGCCTTCTTGAACTGCAACAACCAATATGCGAAAAACTACATTTCCCAGAGTCCCTTAGAAACGGAGTTTTCAACGAGATTTGTATTTAGCCAATAAGATGCCTTCAAGTGAGTTTTTATATGGCACAGGAAAGACCAAGCATCTGCTGCTTCTGCTGGAAGTAATTTGTTTCTCTGCAACTGAATTAGTAGGGGTCTCAGAGTCACCACTTCTGTGGTTGCCATAAGACAGAAATGGGACATCATTTTACCAGTGCAGATTGTCATAGAGGACAAGGTTTGGAGGCTTCAGCAGTAATGATAATTTCCTATTCATGGTGACATCCTCACCATGACTATTGTTTTATATAGCCCTGGCTTTCTGAAGTGAAAACACAGAAACTGCTTTGATGACACCATTTTGCAGTGTGACTTTCAGAGTCATTTCTAGAAACCACCTCAAATGTGCTGTGGTCTTAGCATATTTTCAACCTTTCCATGTGCCTTATAATCCTACTACACTAAGCAGAGTGAGTTATTCTCATAACTAAACTTGCCTTTTTAAAACATATAATACTAGCCTGTGTGATTTTATGATCAAAGGCGGGCTGCATTTTGCCAGAAGCAAAATAGCAGCAGCTTTAAAAGTTAGAATAGGGCTAGTGAGATAGCTCAACAGACTAAGCACTTGCTTGGCAAGCACAGGGACCAAGTTCTATCCCCAGCACCACATACCACACTAGCCACCCCCCCCCACCCGGTGGCACACTGAGCTGGCCACTGAGACTAGACATGGTGGCGCACACCTGTAATCCCAGTGCTGGGGAGGCTGAAAATAGGAGTCTCACTAGGAGTCTGAGCTGCGTAGTGAGACTCTGTACAAAATTATTTTTTTTTAAAAGTTAGAACTTTATTTATCCATGAGAAATAACATGCTTCAGGACACATGGGTGTATCTGTTGAGCCCTACGAAATTCAGGCCCTTTTGGGGGGGTGGGATCGGTCAGCCCTCCATCGATGGCCTGTCTATGTGCCTATGTCAGTATTCCAACCAAAAGAGGAAAGAAGGAAAGATAGCGTCCTTTTTTGAAGGCATAAACCCAACGTTTTACTTAGTAATCCCTTCATCCTTGTGACTAGAGCTGAGTCACAGGACAGCCTAGGCTGCTAGATACACTGACCCCTTTAACTGGGCCCTACCTCTCATAGTCATTAATATGTTCCTTTGATTGCAAAACTCAGAGATGGCCTAGACTAAAACTATAAACCTTGGCCCATACCCCTACTCCTTGTTTTCTAACTTTTGTGAGATTGTAGTTTTCATCTAAGGATTCTTCAGTGCTTTTCTTAAGAGTACGGTCTGTAGCCATCAGGAGCTGGCCAATACCAGAAAGTTTGTTGGAAATAAGGTCAGGCCTCTCCTCGGGCGCACTGAACTCAGGTCCACATCTAATCTACGTTTCAGTAAGACCCTACGGCTTAGGAGTCCATGATCTCCCTCTAGGCATGGAGGTAGATAATGCCGCAGCATTCCTAGCCTTTCCTCAAAGAGGCCCTTCCAGCCAAGAGGCCTTCACGGAAGCAAGGTGTTCCAGGAAGTCATTTAATTGAGAGCCCCACCTTGTGGTGACAACAGCACCTCAAGAACCTGATGTATCAATGGAGTTTGGTCAGGTTTGTTTCCAGTCCTTTAAGGTTGTTTTATTGAGGACTGAACTCAGGATTTTCTCACTGATCCGTGTCCCCAGTCCAGCTGTTACTTGTCTCATTTTGAGACAGATTTTCACCAAGCTGCTAAGTCACTCAGGCTGGGCTTGAATTTGCCATCTTCTCACGTCAGCCCTCGGCTTGATTCTGAGCTTACCCCACCATCTCTCCCAGTAATTTTAACATGCTAGCGCCACTTTCGCTGTGTTTCCCTCTCTGCTTCCCGTACTTTCCCTAATGCTTTCCTTCTTGAGCTCTTCTTTCTCCCTTATGCATTTCTTTGTTTTAAGGATTACAAATACCTGCCCAGGGCTAGGGCTAACTGGTTTCAAAAATCTGATTTGAACGACTTTAGATAAGCATGTGCTTTCCATCCATGCTTTTCCCCAACCACCTTTTGTTATGTCATATCTACCCTAGATGATTCATTAATTTATATTACTTCCTTGACCATGACGAACATTTAAGTGTAAGAATCAACTTAGGTGATTCTCTATTTCCAGTGACGAAAGACCTTAAGAATTGAAGAATTTATAATTCCCTAATTTAAAGGATATCAAAGCATTGCCATTGACCCTAACCAACTGTTTTTGTGTTTATTTCTCTCATTTTTACTATGTGTTCCCCACAACAGTTATTTTCTTCTCACTGAATTCTCAGATTACATCATCTCTACTTCCTTCACATTATTACACCATGTTCTAAAAATGTGACCTGACAAACTATACTACTACATGTGAATTTTAAAGTTTGTGAACAAATTGTTACTCAATTTTTACTCAGTTTCTTAAGTTCTTATAAGACCTAATGTTCCAGTATTTTGCTCGCTATAGTTTATTAGTAATTGTTCACTATTGTGATATTAGTTAATAGCATATTAACTAATAGTTAATATAGCTAATAATATTATTAACTATAGTTAATTTGTAATTATTCTCTTGGATATCACTTCCCCTTTCATACACAAAATCCACGTAGAAAAGCAATTTCAGTTCTAAATATAAACTCCATGCATGATAAGAACATTTATCCACACAAAAACTTGACAACCCAGGAGCAGTTGTAATGCCTGTAATATGAGCACTATGGGAGGCTGAGGTGTGTGAGTCACAAGTTCGAGCCCAGCTTGGGCAATTTTGCAAGAACTTGTCTCAAAATAATTTTTAAATAAATCAATAAATAAGGGCTGGATTGTGGCTTAGTGCAAAGGCCCTGAGTCCAATATCCAGTAGTTACACAGGTATGGCGAATGAGGCTGGGAGACCACTTTTCTCTACCACCTCAATTTGGGCAACAAACTAGAACATTTCCTCCTTCAGCTGTCCTGAGAGAAATAGAAACAAAATAGCAAATACTGGAGAAACCTCTCTATAGCTCCAGGCACAAGCTTGCTAGATCTCTCCAGATCTGACCTTCAGTAACCTTTTCCCCTGGAATGTGGTCAAAGGTTCATATATAAGGGCTGTATCTCATGCATGTACTCAAGAGAGTGAACTGTAGGCCAGGGATATATGTTGGAAGCCCCTGAGATGACTCAGAACCTGTGAATCATTTATTTCAATCTTATTTAGAGATCCAATAACAGTCACCTGGGGTGCTGTGCACTTCTTTTAAAGCTAAAGCATAACTTATCCGTTCCCTTTTTATTTTCCTGTCTCACGGACACCACTTCTCTGTTCATACCACCCTTTTTGTTTGTCCTGGCACAGACCTGCCTGATTATGTCTTCTGCCATCTTCCATAAATGCAGCTGCCTATTCTTTTACCATTAAAATGTATGCTTGCAAGTCCTTGCTCAGAATTGACAAAAGCCTGGAATCTTTCAGTTAGATCCGCTATAGGACATCTGTATGACACACACACCCTCACATACGAAGTGTACACAGATATTTCTAGCAAAGATTTTTCATAGTAACCAAAAGGTGGGAGCTAATCAAATATCCATCAACAAGTAAATAGATAAATAAAATGTGGGCATATCCATGCATGTAATATCATTCAGCCACAAAAGGAATGAAATGCTAATATAGGTTGTAATATAGACGAGTTTTGAAAACATGATAATTGAAAGAAGACACTCACAAAGGGCCACATGTTATATGCTTCTATTACCAGGTTTAGAGGTATTGTAGTCTCCTTAAGGTTGTTTCTATGTTCTTTCCATTCTGAGCAAAGAACTGGATATGGGGCATGGTGGCGCAAGTCTGTAATCCCAGCTCTTGGGAGGCTATAAACAGGTGGATTACTAGGAGTCCAATCTAGTAGTGAGACCCGGAACACCCTGTAGACCAGCGGTTCTCAACCTGTGGTTCGTGACCCCGGTGGGGGGAGAATGACCAAAACACAGGGGTCACCTAAAGCCATCAGAAAATACATATTCCCGATGGCTTTTTAAACCCATACTATGCCATGGTGAAATGTTATTTATTGGAATTAGTAATAAATATTTCTCAACATATAATTAAATATTGTTTTTGTGATTAATCACCATGTTTAAATTATGTTTGATTTGTAGCAATAAGAATACATGATGCAAAAATAAATAAATAAATAAAATTTAAAAAAAGAATACATGATGCATATCAGGTATTTACATTTCAAATCATAACTGTAGCACAATTACAGTTTTGAAGTAGCCACCAAAATTATTTTTTGGTTTGGGGTCACCGCAACATGAGGAACTGTATTGCGGGGTCACGGCATTAGGAAGATTGAGAACCACTGCTGTAGACCCTTCCCTAAAATACAAAAAAAAAAAAAAAACTTTTGGGCTGGGGAAATCACTCAATAGAATAAGCACCTACCCGGCAGCTGCAGGGTCCTGAGTTCAATCCCTGGTACTGGAAATAAATAAATACTCACTGAGCAAGGAATTGACCAAAATAAGTACAAACAGTAGCAAAGCTTCACTAACAGTAGGAAAATCAACATTCTATAGAACAAGTTTGGGCCAAGTAAAAGTAAGAAAAGAATTACACCCTATAGTATGAGGGCAAACCACCATGGAAGCAAGGACATAGTGGGAAAATCTCAGTGTAGACTATTTCTTTCCTAATGCTCAATACTTAGGCTAACATCAGGTCCAGGCCATCCTATGAAAACCTGCTCGAGTTCTCCTGAGCTCATGGGCTGTGCCTTGGGAACGGTTGTGTACCTGGACCCTGGGATTTTATAATGAACAGGTCACACCTCCTACTCCAGCCATCTTAGCCAAGCCCCAATGTCTGTTTTCAATTCGATGTATATACAATATCTAGAATAGGCGAATTTATAAAGTCAGTACCTATATTAGTACTTGCCAGCACAGAAGGGCAAAGGCAGAGTGGGGAATTTTATAGCTAGTAGTATAACGTTTCTATTGGAGACTATGTAAATGTAATAGAACAGCTTCCTCAGGAAACGGTTCCAATGGCTCTCTCCTCATCTTCCTAATCTCTTCCACAATTTTTAACAACCCATTCCTTTTTATATAATATGCTACATTCTAAACATTTTTATTTTTAAATGTTTATTATTAACTAGTTACTATTAAATAGTCTATTTCCTAGGACTCCTTTTTTTTCTCACTCATATGGACTTGAAAATAAATATTTTCTGTTTGAAGAAAAACTGCATGCTCCTGCTTCAGGTCAGTGTGGATGTTCTGGGTAAGAAGATGAGATAGAGCAGAGGCATGTGATCTGGAAAAGATACACTCAAGTCATAGATTTCCTGCCCTTATTTCTATGTGCCCCTTTTTATGCTCATAAAAGCCCTTCATATTTTAAGACCTAAACCCCGAAAGTGGAGGGGGGTTTTTTCATTGACTTTATTGAAAATCAGTAATTACATAGCATATTAAAAATTGTAGACAAATATTGAAATGTGAAAGATATAGCTGGGTGTGGTGGCACATGCCTATAATCCCAGCACTTGGGAGGCTGAGGCAGAAGGATTCATGTGAGTTTGAAACCAGCCTGGACTACAAAAGTGAGCTCAAGGCCAGCCTGAGATGCATGGGACACTGTCTCAAAAAGACAAAAAAAAAAAGTTATAGAATGTAGACACAGTGTAATTTAGAGAAATACTTCCAAAATGAATACATAGCATTAGATTAATAATAGATTGCACATTGTACATAAGTTATTTACAGACTTAAATGAATATAACACTAAAAATTGTCTAAAAGAAAAATGAAGAGGAATTTACAGATCAGTCATATAATAAATAGTTCACTCTGTGACAAAAATTAAGAAACTCATGTTCCTATTATAAGTAGAAAGTGATAGGTAATAAATATTAAAATTTTTAAATTTCTAAATTTAGTTGGAATTATAGCACATTCCCAAGAAGAATGAAACTTTTGTGTAAGAAATATGAATAAAACCATACACAAAAATGAAATTATCCAAAGCTAATTTTCCAAAGGAAAAAAATCATTAAAGCATAACAAAATATTAGCCATGAAGGAGTAAAATTAAATAGTATCTTATTCCACATTAGAAACAAAGAACAAGTGGGTAAGAAACTAGGTTAATTAATTGAAGGGACTGAAAACAAATCAGTGCTCATTAAATTCTACACTTAGCAAACATACATTTGAAAACTAAAAATAAAATATTTTGTGCAAAATATTCTAATATCTGCAAACATAGCATATAGGAAATAATGAAGACCATAATTCAGAAGGCAAGAGAAGTTGCTGTGGGGTCCATGATAAAGAATAAAGAGCTCTCAAAATGGTAGTTATGCAGGACCATGTAAAATATAATTATATTATATGAACACATTTAAAAAGTCATTGAAGATTTCTACAAAACAGCATCAATTTTATGTGAGGTTATTTACATAATTTTTATGTGTATGTGTAAAACAAAAGGACAAGGAAGAACAAATACAAAGTCAATGGAAAATGGAAATATATTTTATAAAGTTTCAAATACTAGGAGAAAAATATACTATGTCTTATAAGTAGACTGTAAGTCAAAGATATAGTATAAATCACAAAACAAAAATTAGCCAATATTCAGAAATTTATTAAGTACTAATTAATTAAAAATTAAATTAAATATTTTAAAACAATATTCCCAAATTAAAATTAAATTGAGTCAAACTAAGAGGCCAGAATGTTGTGTATCATATGTATGAAACTGATCAATTCAGAGTACTCACATAGTATATGAATAGGTTAATATATACAAAAATACCAACTAAGTAAAAGTTTTCATAATAGTAAAGATTACTAAGAATAAAACAACATAAAGACTGGAATGGCAAGTATATGACCAGCACTTCTAACAGTTTGAGGATAAACTATCACACAGAGTTCTAGGACGTCATGGACATGGCCAGTGTCCATGACGCTTGCTGGTGGCCGGGTGTTACTTGTGGGACTTAACTACTATTTCCTTGATATCCACCCTATAAACCCAGACAGAATCATGACCCACAAGGTTCAGGAGAAGATCATTTGTAGAGTATTCTGATGGAAATATGTTGCTACTATATTCAAGAGAATAATTAAAAGACTGCTATTGTATACCTCTTTCTCTCCTGTGTTTAATGTTTGCCCTATTTGGTGGGTTCCTTCCATTTGAATCCATGTAGTTGTGGTCATTTTGATCCCTCTCTAGAATATCTTTTAGTAGTCTGCGTAGGATTGGCCTTGTCATGAAATTCTTCAGTTGTTCTTTGTAACGGAAGTATTTCACTTCTCCATTAATACTTGAAATGGACTTTTGCAGGTATATCAGTCTGGGTTGGAATTTGTCTTCTTGCAAGACTTACAGCACTTTGCTCCATGATTTTCCTGACTTGATGGTTTTTAAAGAGAAATTTACCATTATTCTGATGGATTTCCTTTAAATGTGATCTGCTCCTTTTCTCCAGCAGCTTTTAGAATACTGTTCCTGTGCTTAGCTTCTAGGATCTTGATTATTACGTGTCTGGGTGTGGTTTTAATTGGGTTGATGTTGGAGTTCTATATGCTTTGGTTACCTAAATGTCAGATTGTGTCCCCATATTTGCGAAGTTGTCTTCTATTCTGCCCACATTTTTAGCATCATTTTTATTGACTCCTTTTTTTTCGTTGATGCCTATTAGTCTTAAGTTGTTCATCTTTGCATTGTCTCACAGATGTTGAATTATTTTTCGCTGCATCCTGGAATTTTTTGTGTGTGGGACCGGGATTCAAACTCATTACCTTGCACTTGCTAGGCAGGCACTTGTGCCACAGAGCTATCTCGCCAGCCCCCATCCTAGTTGTTTTTAAGAGATCCTTCTTGCCGTTCACTAGCTGCAATAGTGTCTTCAAGGTCTGAAAGTATATTTTCACTTTTATTGAAATGGTTTTGCCAGCTTTTTTGTGGTTTTAATTTCCTATATAGCACTTTGAATCTGATTCATGCATTCTATTTCTTTCCTATATTTCTCATTCAAGGATTCCATCATTTTTCTATTCTCCTCTTTTTTTAATCAGTATCTCATTTAGAAGCACTTAGTGCTTCTTTCATTATAGTTATCATTTCTTTTTTTACATCAGAAATTATTTCTGATCTCATTTTCTCTATACCTTTCTGCAGTTGTTTCTTTACTTCAAATGCTATTATCTCAGAGATTTCAGGTGTACAGTTTCCAATTTTTTTCTATGCTACTGTCTCCTGATTTTGTTCTGGGTGGGCTCAGGGTGAGACTATATTTTACTCCTTTTCTTTGTCATTTTGTATAGCACTGTCTTCTGACATTTGGTTTAGAGCTATGATAGAATTCTTGCGTCAGCACAAGGTCCAGATCTATGAAGTTCAAACTCATTAGAATGGTTGTGGCTTTCGTCTGGCTGCTGTGCTCTAATTCTTCTTGTAGCAGCCCTTGAAGATGAACAGACTGTGCCACTCTGGCAAGATGTTCTGTTCCTGGATCACCTGGGTGGGTATTTCCTCTAGCCTCTCTGCAGGAAGGTCTGCTGCAGGGTTCCACATCTGGCATGCCTGATGAATGAAGTTTCACTCACGTGCTGGATCTGGTTGTTGGGTCAAATGAGTTTCTGGTGGGTCTGCATGGTCTCATTCACATGTTGGGCATGGCTCTGGCTTGAATCTAAAGTGGAGACTGGAAATGGAAAATGGAAAATTTTCTTATCTTTTTCAGGGTCAGAAAGAACAGTTGCTGTCCAGCAACTGAATTTTGTTCATTTATTTATATTTCTTTTATTTCTTGAGATAGAGTTTCACTATGAAGTGAAAGGTGACCTTGAACTCACTTTGTAGCCAACACTGGACTCCAATTCATGGAGATTCTCCTGACTCAGTCTCACAAGTTCTGGGATTACAACTGTACAGCAATTGTTTGTTTCTTTGTTTTGAAACAAGGCCTTGATAAGTTGTTCTGGCTGGCCATGACTTCATCATCCTCAACCTCCAAACCAATAAAGAACATGGTGGATACCAATGTTCCCCACCCTTCTACCAGCTTCTTTCTCCCAAGTTTTCTTTTGAGTGGTAAACAGCACAGGCAGTTGGCTTAGTAACAAAAATATTATAAAACTGAAATGATATGTGATGTATCAAAAACCCACGGAATCATACATGTTAAAGAGACATAATTCCCTAATAATGCAGGGATTATAGCTCAAAAAATGTGTTTTAAAAATGACACATGAATTATCACAGACACAGTCATATAGTTTTTGACAAAATTTCTAAACCATTCCAGAACAGATCTTCAACAAGATTTAGAAAACTGGATATGTATATACAAAAGAATGAGCTTGGATTGGTATCTTATTTCATATACAAAAAAATTTTTAAATGGATTGAAAATCTAAAACTGTACACTTCTTTTTTTACTTTTTAAATTCATTTCAATGAGAAAAATACAATAACAATAAAACAGTTTCAAAACAGATTAGTAGGATGTTTACAATAACTAACACATTGCATATTGTTGTCTTCATAGTAGTTATTCAGAGGGCAAGATGCAGACATGATATCTTGTCTAAACAATATTAGTAATTTTTGTTTTCAATGAACAAAGAGAAGTTAGCTGTATATCTATACTAACTCTCTTGTGTATACACACACACATACATATTTTTTTCTTTTCTTTTTTTTCTCACAACATGACAGTCCTTCATTTACACTTTTGTGAAGTTAGTAATGCATGACACTAGGTTGCCTAGCAACTGATAGCTACCCTTAACCAGACAGGATAAAAACTATACACTTCTACAAGTAAACAACAACAACAAACAAAAAGTTCATGATAGCGGATTTGCCAGTGATTTCTTGCCAAAAGCACAGGAAATAAATATGAAAATAAATAAATCAGATTATATAAGGATTTAAAATGTCTGCATCAAAAGATATAATCAGTAGAATGAAAAACAATATGCAGAACAGAGGTAAAGGTATGCAAATCATATATCTTATAACATGTTATTTTCAGGATATATAAAGAACTCCTATACAGGATACAAAATGAACATTTAAAAATTAGTAGCTAAGGCGTCACTATGGCTGAAATGAGTAGTCATGCTGGAGCTACTCAGAGACAAAACTAAAAATACACATACTTGGAAGAAAGGGTGGTACATATATTCCAATGCAAACATCAATCTGAAATAAAGGACTTTTAGGTCAAACAGTGAGTGTTGTATCAATTATTGTTATATTGTCTTTAAAGTAAATTTAGGAATAGGTAATAAAACAGAAAGAGACAAGAAGAAAATTTAAAGAATATTTTTTTAAATAAATTTTTATTTATTTATTTTTTTTTCTTGTTTCAGAACCTTTGTTTGTTTATTCACTCATTTTTATGGCTGGCTCAGCCCAGCCCGAGGGCAGGGCTGGCGCAGCATGTGCTGCCGGGGATTGAACCGCGGTCCCTGAAGCCGCCCAAGCTTTCCTAAGCAGGCGCTTTAGACCACTGAGCCATCCCGCTGGGCCCTAAAGAATATTTTAATTTAATTTTATATTGAAAAGTAAAAGCAAATCAAGAACAAAAATCAGAAACAAAACATAGGGTAACATAATAATACATATGTTACAGATTTTGAAACCAAGAATAACTGATTAACAATGGTTGATATCTATTTTAACATCAAATCTATTGCTCAGACTAATAAATATAGTTATGAAAGATTGGACATATGGTTGGATATTACCACTTGCTCTCAAGAAACCTTAAAATTTGTTCTCTCTGTTTTTTTCTTACCTATATTTTTAAAAAAAGAAAAACTTTGCTTAAAGAGAGCATAGTAAAAATTATTGTGAAATCAGAAATGGTACACATTTAGA
Source organism: Myocastor coypus (assembly GCA_004027025.1). Lineage (NCBI taxonomy): Eukaryota > Metazoa > Chordata > Mammalia > Rodentia > Myocastoridae > Myocastor > Myocastor coypus. Next base: position 9,806 of record PVJA010032376.1, on the reverse strand, counting down.
AGACCAAGATGTCAGGTATTCAAACATGTTTTTTGTATTACACATTCCTGTCCTCGATGTAGCTGCTTAGGACACACAGTTAGTCAAGGTGTAAATTCTGCACACTGTCTGCTATTTCCAAAAAGTGGTGGAGATTTTTGGTAGAATCCCTTCAGCCATCCTGTAGATATATTTGCATGTTTAAGCCTTAAGTTCTATTTCTTTTCTCTTTCACTATATATGTTATTCCTTTCATATTTTATTTTTTCTTTCATGTTCTTACACTAGGGAAATTATATATATATATATATATATATATATATATATATATATATATATATATATACATGTGGGTTTGGTTTATTTTACCTATGAGTATAGCCTCTAGTTACACTCACTAACCTATAAACGCATTGAGTTCGTTTTTCTTTAGAGCTAAGTAATATTCCATTGTATAAAATTATCATATCTTTTAATCCATTCCTCGGGTGTTGGGCATTTTGTTTGCTTCCAAGATTTGGCTATCAGGAATGGAGCTGATATAAACATGGGTGCACATATATCATTGTGGTATGATGTTTTCAGCTCTTTTTGGAAAACTCTCAGAAGGGGAATAGCTTGATTGAACGAGATTTCCAGTCCTAGTTTTTTGAGGAGTTTCTACACTGATTGCCATAGTGGTTGTACCAGTCCACATCACACCAGCAATGGAAAAAGAGTTCCTTTTTCCACAAAGCTATTCCAGCATTTGATATTAGTTAATTTCTTTATGCTAGCCATTCTTTGTGGAGCGAAATGGCATCCCAAAGCCAGTGATGTGGAGCATTTCTCAGGTATTTATTTGCCTCTCATGTTTCTTCCTCTGACAAGTGTGTATTCATCTCAGATGCCCATTTTTGTATTGGATCTTTAAATCTTGGGGCCCTATTTCTTTTTAGTTCTTTATACATTCTAGGTAGAAGACCTTTGCCTGAGTAATTACTGGTTAAGAGATTTTCCAAAGATGTGCGTTGTGTTTTCACTCAGTTGGAAATTTCTTTTGATGTGCGGAAGCTTCTCAATAAGAGGTCCCAGTTTTTAATTCTTTGAAGTATTTCCTATGCAGCTTGGTTTTTGTTCATGAACTATTTGTCTACCCCTATGTCTTCAAGAGTTACAGCTACTTTCTCTTCCAGGAGAGTTAGTGTTTCTGGTTTAATGTTTAGATCTTCAGTCCATTTTGACTTTAATTTCGTGCACAGTGATAGACCTGGGTCTAGCTTTAATTTTTGGAATATGGAGAGCCAGTTTTTCCAGGACTATTTGTCAAAGAGGCTGTCTTCCAGTGAACATGTTTGGCCTCTTTGACAAACATAAGATGGCTGAGTGTGTTTTTAGTTGTATCTGAATCTTTTAATCTGTTCCGTTGAACCTTGGGTCTTGTTTTGCCAGCAACATGCTGATTTTATTTTGTTTTGTTTTTGTCTTTTTGAGACAGGGTCTCGCTATGCAGTTCAGGCTGGCCTTGAGCTCACTTTTGTAGCCCAGGCTGGTCTCGAACTCACACCGATCCTCCTGATTTTGTCTCAGTAGCTTTGTAGTATAATTTCAAGTCAGGGCTTGTAATGCCTCCTGCCTTGCCTTTGTTGCCCAATATTGTCTTTGCCATACTAGATTTTTTCAGGTTTGAAATAAATTTTACAAATGATTCCTATAGGTCTTTGAGAGACGATGGTGGTATTTTAATAGAAATTGCATTGATCCTGCATAACAATTTTGGGAGTACGGCCATATTCGCAATGTTCATTCTTCCTACCCAGGAACAAGGAATATATTTCCGTTCTCCAAAATCCTCTTTGACCTCTTTTTTACAGAATACTGTAATTTTTATTGAATAGATCTTTACTTCTTTAGTTAGATTAGTATCTAAGTATTTCATTTTTCACGGTGCTATTGTAAAGGATATTGTTTCTCTAATTTCTCTCAGTGTGTTTGTTACTGATGTAGAGAAATGCTACTTATTTCTATATATTGACTTTGAACCTGCTGTGCTGCCGAATTTGTTGATTAATTCTACGATTTTGTTGGTGGAATACTTTGGGTCTTCCAAGTAGAGTATTATGTCATCTGCAAACAATGATAGTTTAACTTCTTCTTCTTCACATATTCTTATTCCTTTTATTTGTCTCCCTTGTCTAAGGGCTGTAGCTAATGATTCCAGCACTTATTGCATAGGAGTGGTGATAGAGAACATCCTTGTTTTGTACCTGATTTGAGAGTAAAAAATTTCAGCTTTTCCCCATTTAGAGTTATGTTGGCCATTGGATTGTCATAGATGGCTTTTATGAGATTGATGTGCAGACCATCTATTCTGATTTTCTGTCAGACTTTGATCATGAGTGTTGGAGTTTGTCAAAGGCCTTTTCTGCATCAATTGAGATGATCATACGGTTTTTAGTTTTGGCTGTATTGATATACTGTATTACAATTATAAATTTGGGTATGTTGAACTATCCTTGCATCTCTAAGATTAATCTTACTTTGTCACGCTGTATAATCTTGTTGATGCTATGCTGTATTCTATTTGCTAGGATTTTGTTGATTATTTTTGCATCTATGTTCATGAGGGAGATTGGTCTGTAGTTCTATTTTTAATTGCATCTTTCTCTAGTTTTGGTGTCAGTATAATACTTTTCTCAAGAAATTATTTTGGGAGTATTACTTCCTTTTAAATTTCATTAAACAGTTTAAGGAGTATTAGGATTGAATCCTCTCTTAATTTCTTGTAGAATTTAGCTGTGAATCCATCATGACTTGGAAATTTCTTTGTTAGTAAATTATTTATTATATTTTCAATTTCACTGTCTGATATTGGGTTATTCAGAGTTTTTTTTTTTTTTTCATGTTCTTGATTTGTACCAGTGTAGGAATCTTTCCATTTCTTCTGTGAGAATAAAGATTTTCAAAGTAACTGTTGGCTATCCTCTGAATTTCCAGAGAATCTGTAGTAATTTCATCCTTTTCATTCCTTATTGCTTGAATTTGAGTGCTTTCTTTCCTCTTTTTGATGAGGTTAGCTGGGCATTTATCAACTTTATTTAATCTTTCAAAGAGCAACCTTTTTCATTCATAAATTCTTTGTATTTATTTGTATTGTTTTCATTGTCTTAATTGCATTAATTTCTACCCAACTCTTTATGATTTTCTCCAAACTCTGGACTTTGGGCTTGGTTTCCTCTTTTTCCAGAAGCTTAAGGCGCAGCATTAGGGTATTTATTTCTTCTTGCTCTGTTCTCTTAATGTGTGAGTTCACTGCTATAAATTTTTCTCTAAGAACTGCTTTCAATGCATCCCACAAATTCTGGTAAGTTGTGCTTGAATTTTTTATTGGACTGAATATACTATTTAATTTGTTGTTTAATTTTGTCTGTGATATATTAGTTCCTGAGTAGGGTGTTATTTAATTTCCATATGCTTATGGGGATTTTATGTTTTATTTTGTTGTTAATTTCCAGGCTCCTTGCACTGTGGTTAGACAATGTGCATGGAATAATTTCTTTTTTTATTTCTTTTTTTTTTTTTGCTTATATGCAAGCATGACCCTTGAGCTAGTGTGTGATCTATCTTAGAAAATGCTCCATGTGCAGCTAAAAAGAATGTGTATTCAAATGTTGCTGGGTGGAACATTCTGTATATGTCACTAAGTCCATTTGTTCAAAGGTTTGGTTCAGTTCTGCTGCCTCTTCGCTATTGTTTTGTCTGCCTTATTTATCTCTTGAAATGATGTGTGCTAATGTCTCCTGCTAAGATTGTGAGATTCGTTGTTACATTTCTCATGTCCCTTAAATTTTGACTTACATAGTTGGCTACTTCCATATTTCATGCATACATATTTATGGTTGTTATCTCCTCCTCTTCAATTTTTTTCCCCTAGCCAGTATATAGTTACCTTCTTTATCTTTTTTGATCATTCTTGGTTAGAAGTTCAGACTTTCTGTGAACAGAATAGATACCCCTGCTTTTTTGTGAGGCTCTGGAGCATGTAGGATTGTTTTCTATCCTTTGCCATTCAGCCTATGAATTTCTTTATGGATTCATGTGTTTCTTATGCATAGTATATTGTTGGACTCTGTTTCTTAATCCACTCTGCCAATCTATTTCTTTTAATTGGTGAATTCAATTCATTTCCATTGGTGGTTATAATTAATATGTATTGACTTAGGTTTGTGATGTTATTTTCCTATTGTTGGTTCCCTACTTTTATCCTGTGGGTTCTTTTGGCTGTCATGCTTGGAACTGTGGGTACTTTGATCCCTTTCTAGAATATCTTTTAGTATTCTCTGTAGAGTTGGTTTGATCATCATGAATTTCTTTAGTTGTTCTTCGTTATGGGAGTATATCACTTCTCCATTAAACTTGAAAGAGAATTTTACAGTGTAGATCAATCCAGGTTGGAATTTATTTTCTTGGAGGACTTGAAGTACTTTATTCAATGCTCTTCTTGACTTAGTGGTTTTTGAGGAGAAATCTGCTGTTATTCTGATGGGTTCTCCTTTAAATGTGATCTGTTTCTTTTCTCTAGTGGCTTTTTATATTGTTCTTCTGCTGAATTTCTGAGATTTGGACTATTATATGTCTGGGTGTAGTTTTAATTGGGTTGATAGTATTTAGGTTTCTATGTGCATCAGTTAACTGAATGCCAGATTGTTTCCCCATATTTAGTAGGTTTTCTGCTATTATTCTGCCCATACTTTTTATATCATTTATGTTGCCTCGCCGTTTCTGACCAATGTCTATTAATCTTATGTTGTTCCTTTTTGCATCATCTTGCAGATGTTGAATTACTGTTTCCTGGGTCCTACTTGTTTTCAAGAGATCTTGTCTTACCTTTTCACTAGCTACAATGCTATCTTCAAGTTCTTAATCTCTATTTTCACTTTTATTCAAGCAGTTTTGCCAACTTGTGATTGAGTTTTAAGTTTCCTGTATGTCTCTTTGAGTCTAATTTATTCATTCTATTTCTTTCTTATATTTCTTATTCAAGGTTTCCGTCATTTTTCCATTTTCCTCTATTTTTATCAATGTCTTCCTTAGAAATGTTTAATAGCTCTTTCATTGTACTTATCATTTCTTCTTTTAACCTGTGAGATTATCTCTGATATGATTTCCTCTATACTTTTCCACAGTTGTTTCTTTACTTCAATTACTATTATTTCAGACATTTCAGGTGTGTAACTTCCAATTTCTTTTATGCTGATGTCTCCTGGTTTTGTTCTGTGTGAATTTGGTGACTGAGAATCAATTTTTCTCCTTCTTTATGTCAGTTTCTATTTTAGAATAAACTCTTTATTTTTATTTCTGTGATATCTTTTGGTGAAACTTTGATGACAGATAGCTGTTTCAAAAGAGTCAGAGCTCTCTATAAAGTCAGTTTCTTTTGGTATCTCTCCTATCTCAGAGTTCATTACTTTGTGTGTGTCTCAGGATTTTGCCTTCTCTTTTGATTGAGAGTGACATATTGGTTTCCATTTGACACTGTCCTCTGCCCTTCAGTGTCAGACTTTGTGATGTTATTACCCAAGCACCTCCCAATATTAATATGCAAGGGAAAACATGTGCTCAAGACAGATATGGTTTCCTATTTGTGGTAGAAAAATTACCATTGCTAATAACAGCTAGCGAAATTTAGAAATCAACAAACTCTTGTAATTAATGAGTATGAACTTCAGACCACAGGAGCAAAGATTACAGCTGTATAACCAAGCAAATCTTAAGTTGGGAATTTGTATTTAAATTAATTTCACTCAGCAAGGATAAATGCCATAGGATTGACTACCTACAATTTTGTATATGCTTAGATTTCTAAATTTCTGTGTAAAAATATGGAACTGCTTTTATCACATTCTATAGGAATATACTAGAATATCAATGATTGATGGAAAATACTGATTCCAAATCTAGGACATTTAATATTGGGAAAGACAGTAATATTAAGCTCAAGTACCTATGTTACAGAGTAATATCAGCACTAAGCTTCTCTTCTGGAGGGTTAAGAACATAAGTTTACAGACCAAAAATTAGAGAAAAAGAAGGGCTACAAGGATAGCCAATATTTTGGCCAGCCCTAGCCCTTCAATGTCAGTAAGCACTCAGAACATAAGAGCACCTGTGCTGTAACAATCTATAACTCAGTGGTTTCCCAAATTTTCTGTTCAAGGAGATTTTTGAGGCCACAGAGGAAAGGAATTCATTATGTACAATGTGCCTAAGGAGTGTCACCTAGAGGGAAAACATTTTCTCAGACTTTCACAGAGAGCAAACTGGTCAAGCAATAACTGTGACTCATCCAGATGGCTGACGATGACAATAGTTCTACAAAGTATGGCTTCAAGATAAATCCTGAGGGAATTTGACTGACCTTGGGAGACATGAACTGTTATGGTTTGTATCTAGTTGGCCCCCCCAAATCCTCATGCAAATCAGGGAGCTGTCAAGCGGGTGGCTCAAGTGATGAGGCCAAAGGATCAGGAGGAAGCTTGATGCGATGTGGCCAAGACAGGCATGAACCATTAAACTGACAGCATGTGCTGTCAGAGGTCTAGCTACACAAACAGGCAACAGTCTCTCCGAGATAGAGGAGTGAATCATTCTGGACACGGCAGTGTCCCAGACTCTCCTCCAGACTCTATAGAGTGGGGGCAACATCTTGAAATTTCCAGGAACTGTGAGGTAAATAAACCTTTCCTCTCCTAAGCTTGTGTGTCCAGTATTTGTCTCAGCAATGAGCGAAAAATAACTAAGACAGAATTTCATACCAGAAGAGTGGCATCGTTGCTGTGGCTAAACCTGACTATATGGCTTACAAGCTTTTGGGAATGGCTTATGGGAAGAGATCGGAAAGGTGTGAAGATATTGCCTATGAGCAAAGCGCTAGAATAGTTTTGGCATTTCTGTAGGGGAGGTTCTGGTCAGACCTCACACCAGAAGACTGATAGAAATCCTATCTGTAAAGACCAGTCTAGGGAGGTTTCTGCTGGGAAGAAGGACTGCATTAGTTGTTGGACTCCAGATCATCTGTGTTATGGCTTGGCCCAAACTTTGGCTGAATTTTGCCCATGTCCAGAGACTTTGCCTGAGGCTGAAATTAAACATGGAGGAATAATTAATCTTTCAAAGGAAATTTCAAAGCAGCCAAATATTGGGACAGTGGTATGGTTATTGCTGTAGGTTCTTAGTCAAATATATGTTCAGTATGAAGAGCAAAGAGCCCAGCAGAATGAATTAAAATGTTGTGAGTTTGGCCAGTAAGAAAGCATCAGGGAGGCTATGGACTACAAAGATAGAACTGAGATCTCTATTACCCAGGAGGAAAAGAGAATAGAACAGATATCCTGAGAGCATCACAGGAGGAGGCAGGTTCTCGCCCTTCACAGCCTCGGAATAGCAAGGGTGAGGGACTTTGCTTTAAGGAGAAAGCCACAGAGCCTCATGTTCCAGAACGAAGGCAGCGGCCACACCAGGTTCCAGAATGGAGGCTGTGGCCACACCAGACTACAGAATGGCACCAGCATAGAGAATTTGTTTCTTGGAATCAGGGTCAGAGTGTTGAGAAACCCAGGCACTTAATCCCTACACCTCAGAGAGATGGAAGCCTGACTACTGCTCCACCCGGCAGCAGACCTTGGCATCATCCATGTGACATTGGTTATTTGGGGGGGAGGGGGCTGTCTTGCTGAGACAGGGTCTCATTATGCAGTTCAGGATGGCCTTGAGCTCACTTTCGTAGCCCAGGCTGGTCTCGAACTCACACTGATCCTCCTGCCTCAGCCTCCCAAGTGCTGGGATTACAGAAGTGAGCCACCATGCCCGGTTGTGACGTTGGTTTTAGGTACACGAAGAATGCAGGGATGCTGAGGTTAAGAAGGCTTCCACTTCGATTTCAGAAGAAGGCCTGAGAGGCCAGGCAAAATCTGTTCAGTTTTAGAAAATAAAATCTCAAAATACATTGGAGCATAAGGTAAACATTAAAACTACCTCCCCCCAAAAATGTACTTTCCTTTCCATCTCTGTAAGCCAAGGCAAACTTGGAGAAAGAGGAGCTATGCTATATCTCAGACTGTAGAGCCTTAACAAATAATAGCTGAAATAAAGAATGATTCACTTTTCTTCCCTCCTTCCAGGTCCTCTCTAATACAGAAAGACCAGCGCTCATGAAGCAAAAATTATGAAGTCTGACTTGAAGCCTACAAGAGGAACAGAGATAGTCAGGGAATCCTAATCCATTCCAAATGTGGACAAGACACCAGTCAACACAGATTCTGTCCCAGAGTACCAGCAGTTTGCCACTGACATCGAAGAACTGCTTGTAAGAATTGAGGAGAAAGAGAGAAGCGCCTGGTACCTAGGAAATGTCTCTACTCCTCAAAAAGGTAAACCAGTAAGGTTCATACGTAGACTTCTCAACCTCATGCAGACTTCAAGAAAAATTCTAGAATCGATGATTTGGAAGCAAGGCATTAAAAGCAAATGCTGGCACTGGCAATAAGGATAAAGTCATTAAGAGCATGTCACACCAACTAGTCTCTTTACTTTGCATAGATCTGGTCACCTGCCTTAGTTTTAGCATCACATTTGCAAACTCTCATGAAGCACTCCTGCTAATCACAGGGAGGAATGAGCCCCAGGCCACAGCAAGATGACAGAGTAGGTTACCTCGCAGGCGACTGATGTCACTAAAAAAATCTTGTGCAAAAGTTAGTTCACAACATCCTCATCTCTGTTCAACAATTTTGTCAAAAAGAAGACATGAAGATGATAGGTTGCATGTTTATGAATATGTCCATTTAAAAGTAGAAAGATAATGCTACTGCACAAAGAGACGATTGAAAAATATTTCCTCCTGTTTATATCAAGTACAAAACAAAGCAAATGCAAGTTACTTAGTGTAAATGTGAGCTCCGTGGTGTTATGCCTTGTGTCTAGGTGTTCCCCACCAAAGCCTCAGGTGGTCATAGGTCATAGGCATTTTCCAGAGGTAGATGGATCTAGAGTGTGTAATACTGGGACTGATTCGTGCTGTAATGCTAGGATCATGGATGCCTCACTCCGGCTGGGGTGTAGGAGGGCTGCTCTTTCAGCTGCTCAATGCTTTCTGCTAGTCTCTGGATGCTTCACTGCTTTGCTCCCTTCTGCCTGCCAACAATTGTTCCTTCTCTGACTTGGAGCCAACAGAAGATGGACCAAAACTTCTACAAACTGAACCAAGCTAAGCCATTGGTCCTCACTTTGGGTTCTGAGTATTTTGTTTCAGTAACAAGAAAAATAACTAAAACATAGGTTTAGATCAAAGAGTAAAGATAATAATACCAGTGGCAAACATTTCGTGAAAAGTTACTGTACATTATATCTTCAAATGCATATATTTAAGTACTGTATCGTAATTAGAGTAACTAAGAAACCTATGCAAGTTATACAGTTAACAAGTGGTAGACAACTCCAGGTCTAACTCCAGCCCTTGAGGTTTTAACCATTTCTACTTTTCTTATCAGTGCGGAAGGAAAAGATATGTGGCAAAGCCTCATTTTGAATTTTAAGTGTAAATATCTCAGCAAAAGATTTAAACGTGTTACATGGTAGCCACTCAGCCACATTATCTAATTTTGCCATGATACTGAAAATTCAGGAGAAAGTAGTTGAATTCAGGTATTTTAAAAGTCAATGAGCCAGCCCAGCCCAAACCCCACCGCTGGGAGCTGAGCCTGTGCACCCGCCGCGGGTAAGCCCCTGCGCCCCTCTGCCCCGCCTCTGCGTTCCCGCGACTAACTTCCTGTCCCAGCCCAGCCCAAACC
>PVJA010032375.1:0-24094 GCA_004027025.1 Myocastor coypus | reverse complement strand
ACTTTGGTGATGTTATGCTGTGTCTATGGGCGTTTGGTCTGGAGACTCCAAGGTGGTTCTTCTACAGAGGTTCCTGACTCTTGTGTTGGGGCTCTGGCTGCTAGCTTTTGTGAATCCTGGGGGATGTGGTCTGTACGTGGAGGTGGAGCTTTGGGATTGAGTAGTCCTGGTAGGCTCGTGTACCGGAACGGTTGCCAAACGGGCTATTTGATGGGTTCAGTGCTGGAGCATGGGCTGGAGGGGTTCAAAAACAAAAGGGGGGGGCGGGGCGGGGAAAGGGAAGGCAGGCCAAGGATCCTGACCCACCCAACCGGCGAGCAGGCTCAGCTCCCAGTGGTGCGGTTTGGGTCTGGGCTGGAACAGGAAGTTAGTCGCGGGAACGCAGAGGCGGGGCAGAGGGGCGCAGGGCCTTACCCGCGGCGGGTGCGCAGGCTCAGCTCCCAGCGGTGGGGTTTGGGCTGGGCTGGAACAGGAAGTTCTCATTTACTTTATATATTAAAAAAAACATGAGGAATAAACTATATCATTCTCACTGTAAAAGTATTAATGATAACCAGGGAGATAACTCAGTGGAATAAGCTCTTGGTTGCCAAGTGCAAGGTCCTGAGTTCAATCCTTAGTCCTGCAAAAAAAAAAAAGAAAGAAAAAGGTTGTCAATGACAACACAAAACAAACCCTTAAGAGCTAGATCTCTTCTGTAGTCATAGCAGCTTCTCTTACTCGCCACAGTGCAGATAAGTGGATGCGTATAAAGATCTGACATCAGGAGGACAGAGCCCAGTTTCTTGTCCCAAAAAAAGGCAGAAAGCGCTGAAGATAGCTGGAAGTGATAAAGTAAGTGCAGAGGTGCTCACTGTCTCTGTGCACTCCTCCTTTGCTGTAAAAGACCCCAACTCACTTGTATGCAGTGAGATGTGGACAAAGGAGCCTCTGCATCTCCTCAGAGCTAGCTTTCAACAAACACTTTTCTTTTCATTTTGCCAAAACAAATGGCTTCCTTTGATTTGGTCAAAGACAAGAAAATAAACCCGAGCATGTGAACTTAGATGACTGGTGTCAGTTTCCAGAAGTGCCCAGTCTTTAAAGCTGAGGCTGACTGGAGAAATCTGCAGCGTGGTTCCCCTAATGTGAGTGTTCTAGGTTTACACTCTCACTCTGGCAACTGATCTATGCTTCTGAACCCTAAACTGCGATTTTTTTTTTTTTTTTTTTTTTTTTACGTCTTCCTGCTCCAAGTCCAAACAATATATATCTCACAAAAAACAAGATCTGTGATGTAGAGATAAGAAACTAAGAGGCGAAGAACAATAAAGCTTAGGGTGGATTGTAATCTGTTACTTAGGGATTTTAGAAAACTAGGATTTTAAAAGGTGTAACAGATATCATTATAGTATGATGTTTTCAGTTCTTCTGGGAAAATTCCCAGTAGGGGGATAGCTGGATTGAACAGAACTTCCAATTCTAGTTTTGTAAGGATTCTCCACACTGCTTTCCATAATGGTTGCACCAATCTGCATTCCCACCAGCAGTGCAGAAGGGTTCCTCTTTCCCCACAGCCTCTCCAGAAATTGTTGCTGGTTGATTTCTTTATGATAGCCATTCTTTCTGAGGTGAGATGGTATCTAAGTGTTGTTTTGATTTGCATTTCATGAATGGTAGCGATGTGGAGCATTTCTTCATGTATTTATAGGCTTGCTGAATTTCTTTTTCTGAGAAGTGTGTGTTCATCTCAGATGCCCATTTCTGGACTGGGTCTTTGAATTTTGGAACCCTAATGGTTTTTAGTTCTTTGTAGATTCTAGATAGAAGACCTTTGTCTGAGTACTTGTTAGTTAAAATCTTTTCGAAATTTGTGGGTTGTCTTTTCACTCTGTTGGTAATTTCCTTTGATGTGCAAAAACTTCTTAGCTGGCCAGGCGTGGTGGCTCACGCCTGTAATCCCAGCACTTGGGAGGCTGAGGCAGGAGGATCGCTGCGAGTTCAAGACCAGCCTGGGCTACAAAAGTGATCTCAAAGCCAGCCTGAACTGCACAGTGAGACCTTGTCTCAAAAAGCCAAAAAAAAAACTTCTTAGCTGGAGGAGGTCCCATATGTTGATGCTTTCAAGTGTTAAACGTGCAATTTGATTTCTGTCCATGAACTGAAAACATCATACCATAGCGATATCTGTGCACCTATGTTGATAGCAGCCCAATTTATAATAGCCAAATCTTGGAAACAACCAAAATGCCTATTTGAAGAATGGTTGAAAAAAATGTGATATTTTTATACAATCAAATATTACTCAGCTATAAAGAATGATAAGCTGGAAGACTTCATATATAAATGGATGTATATTGAACATGTCCTCATTAGTGAAATAAACCAGACCTACATGTGTATATATCGTATAGTCTCCCTAATATAAAAACTCTAAATTTTTTTTTCTTTCCTTACCAATATCAATTGGAAGGTGTGTCATGCCCACACCCTGTGCTCTGTATTACTATTGTGAGGACAATAAGCAGTGTGTCAATTATTTTTAAAAATTAATGTTTATAGAAAGTGTTAATGTTTAATTGTTTCGATCCATCTTGTATACCTATATCTATTAATATAAACTGATCCGATGATGAAAATATGTAATATAACCATTATTAAATTTTTCTGGTTTTGAAATTCTGTACTATATGTACTCTTTCTTATAACTGTTTTTCTGTCTTTGTTTCTGTTATTTTTAGTCTTTAAAATAAAAAAAGAAAGGGCCAGGGAGATAGCTCAGTGCAATAAGTGCCTGCCTGGCCAGCGCAGGGTCCTGAGCTCAATCCCCATTACTGCCCCCCCCAAAAAGGCCCGGCAGGATGGCTCAGTGCTCTAAAGTGCCTACTTAGGAAAGCTTAGGCAGCTGCAGGGACCACAGTTCAATCCTGGGCACCACATGCTGCACCAGCCCTGCCCTCCGGGCAGGCTGACCCGGCCATAAAAGTAAATAAATAAACAAACAAAAGTTCTGAAACAAGAAAAAAAAAATAAAAAATAAAGGAAAAGAAAAAAAAAAAAAACACAGTTTCTCTACAAAGATCAATGTTACTCTAATTTTAATTTCAATATCCTATTTATACAAAGAGAACAAATAAATAAATAAATACATACATACATACATACATACATAAAAAGGTGTAACAGCTTAATCCTGATTGATGTCTCCACCTTACTTGAGATGTTGATGATTATACCCTCTCCTCCCTGTAAATCTTCTATTGTATGACCTAAATAAAAAGGAGATGCTTCTAGAGTTCTGGACTCACTTCGAGAGAGACAGATCTCAGTGAGACCTCTGAAGCTACATTCATCAGGTCTTCTCATCCTTTCTTTCAACTCTGGATCACAACATTCAACACTGTGACACTCTGTGTGTGACACCAGTAAGCTGCCCTTATACAGTAGAAGAGGAAATTACTGTTAATTTTTTTTTCGTGTCTCAGGTTGAATGGACAATACCTTGTGTGGTACAGGTACGTAAATTACATAATCTGACAGTCATTAAAGAAAAATGGAAAAATCACATACATAAAATACAGCTTTAAAGGTTGGCAGTGCCTGGCAAGCACAAGGACATGGGTTCGATCCCCTGTGCAGCATGACATGCCAGGCCTGTGCTTTGCTGGCCACCAACACTGGGTGTGGTAGCTCATGCCTGTAATCCCAGTGTTGAGGAGGCTTGGTTCATTACGAGTCTAAGTTGTAACACTGTACCAAGCACATGAATAAGTAATAATTTAAGAAAAGATTTTAAAGACTGGCAGGATTTATATAAGCAGGAAAGGTTATGAAGATTTGTCAAACACTAATAAAAAGAAAACACGGTGTGATCGTGTCAAGTAAAGGAATTCCATCTGGCAACAGCACTGTGATCGATTATCCTGATGTGTCAACTTCATTGTAGTAAGAAACATCAAACAGACCGGTAAAGCATGCTCTTGGCTGTGTCTGGGTAGGTGTGGCCTTGGGTACCATGTACAGTTCCGGGACAGCTCCTTTTTGGCACTGCGACTCTGCTGTGTGCCCTGGACCATATGAACTCAGCACCTTGGCTCTTCCATGCCTTCCACCATGACCTTTCCACCTGGAGCTGGCCTCCCAGGAGCTGAGGCAGCAGAGACAGCTGTATGCCAAGACAGTGCATACAGAGACAGCTGTATACACTTCCTCTTCCATTGTAGGTTTCAGGCACTGTGTCTCACTGACAGGAAAGCTGACCACAACAAGTGTAAAAGATGCTGAGAATTTGGGTTAACTACAGTTTTGAAGTTCAAGTGATGGAAGGTCATCAAGCATACCTTTTGATCATAACCTATTTAAGAAACATTTAGTGATGAAAAGAATTGTTTATAAATAAGTCCACCTCATTTGTACCAACATAAATTCTTTTATTTTTATTATTATTTTTTAATGTATTTGGTTGTTAGAAGATCTAACTATGCCACTCGGACTCATGTTGATCCTCCTGCTTTCAGCCTCCCAAGCACTGGGATTACAAGCCTGCACCACCATCCCAGACTCTGTGGCTGGCTCAGCCCACCCTGGGGGTGGAGCAGGTGTAGCATATGGTGCCCAGGATCAAACCATGCTCCTTGTGCTTGCCTAAGCTTGCCTAAGCAGGTGATTTAGTCCACTGAGCTATCTCACCAGCCCCAAGATATATTTAACCCTCCATTATTCTGTGAAGACAAAGAGGAGAAAAGCACAATGACTAGCAGTGCAGAACCAAAGGCCTGATATTCCTTGAAAGAGAGTAGAAAGGGTAGCTTTCAGAACAGTGTAGGGGAGGGGGGGCTTGCCAATTAGCTCAGTTGGGCTTGGGCAAACACAGTCAGGCACAGGGGATTGTGGTTCAGTCCCCCATTCCACAAGTCACAGCAGACCCACCCTTAAGGCAGCCTGAACTAGACAGGAAAAAAAAAAAAAAAAAAAAAAAAAGCCCTTTTCCAGAACAGTGCAGGTGGTTGTTCTTCCCTCAGTTATTATTTCTGACAAGAGTCCTAGGAGCCAGGAAATTTTCCTGCTATATTAAATTTGATCCTTACAAAATGATAATACTGTGTGTACTAGCCTTCTCAGGCTATAGTAACAAAATAGCATAACCAAGTGGCTTTAACAATGGCAATCCATTTTCTGATCATTCTGGAGGCTGGAAGTCTATCTTGGCTCTGTTTTGTTCTTGTTTTTGAGACTGTCTTGCCATGTAGTTCAAGCTGACCTTGAGTTCACTATGTAGGCCACCTGGACTCAAACTTGTAATGATCTTCCTGCCTCAGCCTCCCAGAGTGCTGGGAGTACAGGCATGCACCACCACACCCAACTTCTCTTTTTTTGGAAGCCTGAGATTAAAGTGCTAGTGTGGGGCCAGGGTGATGGCTCAGTAGCCTAAGTGCCTGCCTGGAAAGCACAAGGTCCTGAGTTCAAACCCTCATACAAAAATAAAAGTGCTAGTGTGATCAGGTGAGGACTGATGAGGACTTCCCCCTTTGATAGAAGGCTGCTTTTTCTCTTGCAAGTGTGCTCCCTTTTTTTAAATCAAACATGGAGAGAACAAACAAGTTGTCTGTTGTCTCTTTCTACAAGGCTGCTAATTCCATCCTAATCCTAACTCTTCCATCTAACCTTAATTGCCTTCCAAAATGCTCATCTCCAAAGCTTACCACCTTGAGACTTAGGACCTTAACATATGAACTTGGGGGAAGGCACAGTATTCAGCCTGTGACACTGTGTGTATCATAGTTGCCTAAATCCTTTTAATCACCTTCATGTAATCACTTATGGAAAACCAGATAAGCCAGAATACATGAGGAGCAACTTAAAACAGACATATGAGCCAGGAAGATAACTCAGCAGGTTAGGCCCCTGCCTGACAAATGCAAGGTCCCGAGTTCAATCCCTGGTACTGAAATAAATAAGTAAGTAAGTAAGTAAATAAATAAATAAATAAATAAATAAATAAATAAATAAATAAATAAATAAAATTGTCCGCATCTCATATCTAATGTCTACATTCTACTGTTTCATTCAATAACCATTTATGAACTGCCTATTATATGTTAAGCAAAATGGGTACAGTACTTGTACTACAGGCATGGCCCAAAACTCCAGGAATTTGCAATCTCTTGGAGAAAACAGGCATTAATTAAATGATTGTGTTCATGTTCACCTCTGTAATTTTTTTTTCCAGAACTGGGGATTGAACTCGGGCCCTTGTGCTTGCCGGGCAAGCCCTTATTCTACTGAGCTATTGCCACAGCCCCTACCTCTGTAAATTTTAAATTCACCTTTTTTGTAAATAATATCTAAGCACTTCTTTTATAGAAAGTTAAGAGCCAGAGAGATAGCTCAGCGGTCTAAGCACCTGCCTGGCAAGTGCAAGGACCTGGCCTTGACCCCAATACTGCCTGTTGTGCTGGCCCCACCCCCATATATGCTGAGTTGGCCACCAAGACTGGATATGGTGGCACATGCCTGTAATCTTAGCTCTGGGAAGGCTGAGACAGGGACCACTATCAGTCTGAGCTGCATAATGAGACCCTGTACCAAACACATTAAAAAAAAAAAAAAAAGTAAAATATCTGTTGAAGGTTTTACCCTTGGTATAGGTGCTTTTTAAAAAAAAAAAAAAGTTGTGGTGAAGGGAAGTAAAGTTTCCTTTTTACCCTTACTGTCAGAACGATCTCTTTCTTTATTCTTTTTTTCTTCCCCCCCACCCAGAACCAGGGATTGAACTCAGGTCCTTACATGCCAGGCCAGTGCTTATTCTACTGAGCTGTCTCCCAGCCCCACTGTCAGAATGATTTCTCCTTTGTCTCTTAACACAAATATAGTTGCCCTTCTGAAGGCACCACCACTCTTTTCTCATTTCACTTGCACTGATTATAGGACATCATTGCCTCTTACCACTGACAGCTATCAAAGGAATCTGTGAATTATTTGACTGGAGGGAATTTCTCTTCCATGTTATACCTTAGCTGGCATGAAACAGGCCAACTTATTCTTGTTTCAGAGCATAGAGAGCATTTTCTTTGATCTAAGATTTTATGGAACTGAATAATGTCTGAAAATCCTGTTTCAGAATATGGCAGAGTGGAGAATTGAACATAAAGGCCTTGATTCAATAGTTTTATGCCTAGGACCTGTCCTTTTGTGTGAATAAGAGATTTTGATTTCAAAACATTTAAAGCTTAGGTCCCTTTAAGGTCATGGGATTAGATGCAAGATTGGGCTGCCTATGTTACCCTCAAAAAAATCAGAGATACCATTTCTGAGTCCTGTTCCAATAGAATAAGAATGTATGTCTCTTCAGTGTTCCCTGTGTGTACAGATGAGGGAAGTTTCATGTTCAACATTTCACTGAACTTTAGATAGGGTTTTTGGTTTCTGCTCCTATGGTTATGCAGCTATACTGCATTCATGGCATCTATGAACTGATAGTCAGCATTACCAAAAATCTAAATGCTAGGATTGATAATGGCTCTTCTACAACCCCAACAATATAAGAACTCTAACTTGTATGAAATAGGTCTAATAATACTTAAAACTTCACCCCAGGCTCTTCCAACCAAAATAACGAAATAAAATAAAACTCATATAACATTTCCTAGAAGATTTATTTGTTCTCAAATTTGGAAATGTGCACCTAAATAAAATTCAATGGATTTTTAAACAGAATTTCCAGGCACCACATGCTGTGCCAGCCCCACCCCTGGGGCACGCTGAGCCAGTGACTTACTGGGTGTGGTGCCATATGCCTGTAATCCCAGTGTTTAGGAGGCTGAAAACAGGAGGATCACTATGAGTCCAATCTGTGTAGTGAGATCCTGTAGACCCTGTACTAAATATATTAAGAAAAGAATAAAAAGAATTTCATGGAACACTTTTTCTATAATTTGGGGAGTCACAAGATTAAGGAGAAAAGATGGCAGAAAAGATAAAGGCAACAATTTATAGCCTCTTTACCACCTGGAATCAAGATAGCTGGAAAATAAGTAATCAAGAAGGAGAAAGAAGAGCTCTAGAAATTAAAACAGAAGGGACCAGAAAGCCAACCATCACAGAAACATAAATCCAACTTGGAGAAAAGAACGAGAGAGTCTGCACCACCAGTGCCGTGTCTGGGGAGGTGGGGAATCTGACTGCATGAGCACAAGTAAGCTCAGAAAGGCCCTGTAGATCCAGTGATAAATAGTGGACTGGAAGCACCAACCTCAAGACAAACCCAGTTATTTCAAGCCATTTCTTCTGACAGGGACATTCACATGGAAGGCCAGCTTTGGCGAAGTCCACTGTACCACTTGCCATGTCCTTGTTTAGTATAATTAGGGACAACTGTACAGAGGGGGCTATTGTTTGAAATTGGACAGTGGACTTCCTGGAAGATGGCAGAGTAGTGGGCAGCAGAGATAGAGCTTCTCCAAGATGTGAAATCCAGAGGCTGGAATATAGCAACATGAGGAAGAGAAGAAAGAGGGGGTCCCTGAGACCCAGAAAGGATCTGAAGTGAGAACTGAAGGCCAGGGGGAGTGTGAAGAGAGAGACTTCAACAAAGAAGAAGGTGGCAAGCAGTGCTTTCTCCCTGAGCCCTGACTTGCTGTATGGGAGGGCAGTTCAAGCAAGCAGACACAGGGGGACTACTGACAGTCCCAGAGGTCTCTCTCCCCTGAGAAGCGCATTAGCAGAGCACAGGTGGCCGGTAGCCATCTTGGAGAGAGTCCGACTGAGTGCAGAGTTCAGATCAGCTGCAGGCTGGCTTCCTCTAGTGGCTGCCAATGTCAGGGTGAGGATACCGAGTTCAAGCCAGCAGAAGGTCAGGGAGCTTGGCTACTGGCCGAGAGCCAACGTCAAGCCAGCCAAGGCACAGTGTTCCAGGCTGAACAAATCAGGTTCAAACCTCACTGCCAGAAACCAGCGCGAACTTCAGTGGAACTAAAGCTGCAGGCTTGCTGGGCTCCTCCACTTTCCCACATGAGGCAACAGCGGGCTTCCTGGTACTCATCAACATGGATCTGGCTCGGCTCTGTCTGCCCACTCTGTCTACCATGATAGCAGAGACATACCTTCAGATAGAGATTTTTTAAATAGTTTTCTGCTTTTTTCTTTTTCTTTTTGGTTCTTGTTCATTCTTGTTTTGATAGGAGTGTGAACATTCTTTCTAGTTTGTTGTTGTTGTTGTTGGGCTGTTTTATTCTTATTTTTACTTCTTCCATACTTTCCCTTCTATCTTCTGCACCAGTTTCCTAGATTTTGTGTAATCTTCTTTTGTTTTCTAGCCTGCTTCTAATCTCATTCTCTTCTTGTATTTCTTTATTTTTTCCCCCCAATCATTTTTATGATTTTCCCGAGAGTAAAATTGTTATACCAAGGGCTTCTTTACTATGTACAATTTTTGTTTATTCTAGGTTATGTTAAATAACCCCAAACCTAGTTCATATAGTTATGAGTAGCAAATTAATAGTTACCGAAGTTTTTCAATTTTCTGGGCTGTTTTGGTTTTTGTTTTCCAATGTATTTAGGATCTACAGCAGCGGTTCTCAACCTGTGGGTCACGACCCCGGTGGGGGTCCAACGACCAAACACAGGGGTTGCCTAAAGCCATCGGAAAACACATATTTCCCGATGGCTTTAGCCACTGAGAAGTCGCGCTACCATCTGCAGCAGCGCTATTCACCTGGAACGCACACCGTTAGGGATCCGTGTTCCAAACTGAATGCCTCAGCACATGTGCAGATGTGATTGTGCATCACGTGACTGCGTTTGGTGTCACCGCAACATGAGGAACTGTATTGCGGGGTCATGGCATTAGATAGATCAGACTCCTAGTGATCCTCCTGTTTTCAGGTTCTCAAGTGCTGGGATTACAGGCAGGCACCACCACACCCAGTCTCAACTGCCAGCTCAGCATGCTCTGGGGCGGGGGCCAGCACAGTACCCCAGGCATCTGCGTCTGCCTAAATGGGAACTTTAATCCACTGAGCTATCTGTCCAGCCCTCTGAGCTGGGTTTGGCTGATGTGGTAGTTGATACATTGTGTCAACTTGAGGAAGTTCGGCTAGATCCTGCTCTCGGCTATGGGGGCCCCATCCTGGAGGACGTGGAGGGCTGATCTGGGACATGATTGGTTCTGCCCTGCGGTGTGATTGGTTCCACCCTAGGGCCAGATGGGCCACACCAGAGTGACTCAGCACAAAAGGTATATCAAGCCTCTTCCAAGTTCTGCGCTGGTGCTCCACTGTGAAGATTGGACCTCCTCTGAAGTGGTGTGGCTGGGAAGATCAAGCTCCTCCAAAGACCTGGATTTCTACAAGGAAGCAGGGCAGGGCCACCCAGGAAGCCTTGCTCAACTCCTTTTTATACACCATGGCTATTGCTCCTCTGCTTCTCGTTGTTTTTTTTTCCCCCAAGAACTGCTGTTGTTTGCCTTGGAGCCAGCCGAGTATGAACTAAGACCTCCACAAACTGTGAACCAAATTAATCTTTCCTTCCTTCATGTTGAGTGTTGGGTATTTGTCACAGTAGCAAGTAAAAAAGTGACTAAGACAGCTGAGCTATCTGGTCAGCCCTCTGGGCTGCTTTTGACACTATTGCTATTGTTGTTGCTGATTACACTTCTTTAGCCAAGATGACATAATTCTTCTAATTGATTGTTCTTCCTGGTAGGCCAAGACTGAGATTGCCTAAAGGTCATAAAATATATTAAAGGCCAGTGCCAAATAACCAGGGGTTAGGCCAAATAGGAAGCAACTTTCTTCACCAACAAATTGAAGAGGTAGGGTCTTGCAATACAATCAAAACCCAAAAGCCAGCTATGCTTCAAAGACATCCCTGAGAAGTAGTCATTTCCTGGGCTCAGTAGAATAAGTGCTTGTCTCAAAAGCACAAGGGTCTGAGTTCAATCCCTGTTCTTGAAAAAAAAAAAAAAAAAAGTTGCCATTTCCTAAGGTTCCAAATACTAGCAATAAATAGCTACTTACCTTAAAGAATTTACACACATCAACCAAGGAATTAAACAAAAGAAAGAGAAAGAAAGAAGACACTTAATAACAATATAATTTTAGTCTTCCAGACAACCAAAGACAAACCCAGGGACAAAATGAGATGATACTATTTGAAAGCCACCCACCTAGATTCTTCCAAGTTGTAAGAGCAGAAGTAACAAAGCAGATTGTCTTAGTTACTTTTTGTCTTGTTGCTGGGACAAATAACCCAACACCCAAAATGAAGGAAGGAAAGGTTTATTTAGCTCACAGTTACTGGAGGTCTCAGTTCATACTCGGCCGGCTCCAAGGCTGAGTGACACATGATAAAGAGCAGCAGTTCGTGGCAGTGGAACAACAACAATGGCAGCAGAGGCAATGGGAAACCAGGGGAGCAGAGGGCAACAGCCTGAGTCTGTCTCTCTGTCTCTCTTTGTATTACATCAGGCTCTCTGCCTTAGCCTATCTGCCTCAGGCCAAGACTGTAATTCCCAGCAGTACTGAGACCATAATCTCATCAGTACTAAAACACATAATCCCAGTGGCTCATGAGTCAAGTCTCAAACACCAGAAGTCCCTGCCCCATGATTGCATGAGGCTTTGAGGGGACAACTAGACATAAACCATAACACAGATGAATGAAAATAAAGCTGGGAGAAAAAAAAATCAAATCAGAGAGCTACCTCAGGGACCAAAAGTCATAGAATAAGCACACTTCTGGATCTCTGAGGACGTCCTACCACAGCAGCCAAGTGGGAGATGGCCACAACAGAGAGTCTCTGTGTGGAAGACTGAGCTGCAGACCTCCTGAGAAGTTTAAGCAACAAGGAGCTTGGGCTGTAGGGGGCACAGTTGTTGGCAGCACCGTTAACCAGGTAGTAAGACACTAGCAGGCATTTGAAATGGCACGTGTCACAAAATGGGTAAGTGAGGACCTCAATGCATGATACAGTTGTGAGGCTTTGGTAGGCCCAAGAGGACCCCCATGGTGCACAATGGCATTTGATGGTTGTGCCCTGTGCACAGTAACTTTGATACTAGGATGCCTACTTTCAACACAAGGCATGCAGCATTTCTGGTGTTATGGCCTATGATCCAGTAATGCCAGAGAGAGAGCATGTGCCAAGAACTTATGTAAATTGTTACTTTTTCTTTCATATATTTCCTTTGTAAGTTTTTCACGTGATTAAGATACCTAAGGGAACACTTGACCCTCTGCAAAGGACAATGAAGACTTCTTTTAACCATGGCATTTCAAAGCTACCTCTTAGGAAAACTGTTGATAAGCATCTGAAGATAAAATAATCATAATTACCTAGTTTCCTAACCCCCAGGAGAAATTCTTTTGTACTCAAAAAACATCCAAACTTCCCTTTGGAGCAGATGGCTACATGGCACTGCCTACCTCTTCATGTGAAAGCATATTCTTTGCATATCTCCCTTATGATAAATTCTGTCTATACTTCACAAACATTATGGTTTATGTCTAGGTGTCCCCCCAAAGCCTCATGCAGTCCCGGGGCAACTTCTGGAGTTGGCGATTGATTACTGTTGCTGTGGGTGCTGCACCTGCCCTGGGGCAGGCAATTTGCCTTTCAGCCAGAGCTGCCCCAACTGCAGCCCCTCCCTTTTCTCCCTGCTATCTGCCCCTGCAGGCATGTGCCACTGTGCCTTGGAGCCAACTGAGTAGGTATTGAAACCTCCTCTGATTGTGAGATAAATAAATCTTTCCACCCTTCATTTTGGGAGTTGGGTATTGGTCACAGGAACTAGAGAAGAGTACCTGAGACAACAACCACCCATGTGTCTTGTATATTTTTCTTTTGGTGAAAGACAACAAAAGACTAAGTAGTGAGGCTTCAAGGTTGCAGGATCTGGCTTCTGCTGACCCAACCACCCTCTGCGGTGAGGCACAGGCCTATCACATGTGATTATCTATGAGAACTGGATCTGAGAGCTACAAGATTAAGTTTACCAGATTGTTGGTTGTCCCCTTTGCCTCCATGCAGCGCAAAATCCAGTGGCGTGTTTGCTTTCCCCACCCACTCCATGTTAAGGGATGTGCCTCTGCTTAGACACCTGCCATACTGCTGAGGACTGGGGCAGAGGGCACCCACCAGCCCACGTGTCACAGTGCCACAGGTGATGGCAGTAACTATGTTGGTTGTAGAGGAGGAAACAAACAACAGAGCCTCTGAACTGAGTGCAACCCAGAGGCAGGCCACACATCCCCTACCAACTCTGCTGTGCCAGGCCATGTGGCGAGCAGCCTTGCCTGGATGTGGCAAAAGCACGCAGGCGCAGGCGCAGGCGCAGTCCCCACTCACTGTACTGTCCTTGTCGCCTAGGCTCCCGCTGTGCAGGCTCCGGAGAGCAACTTTACCCATTCAAACACATAGGCATAAAGTCATTTTAGAAATCCATTTTCCGTTTTTAATTTTCTTTTTTCATATTTGGTTTTTCCTGTTACTTTTATCTAATTAGCTTATTTTTTACACCTTTTAAAACTATGGTTCTTTGGTTTATCTTTCAATGCTTATTTATCTGTAACATGATGATAAAATTGGTTACATCCATTCCACATAGATTCAGGCTTTAGACTCGTCTGAGTTCCTGCTTATGGTACTAAAAATATATTGGCTCACATGGAGAATTCTCAACAGTACTTCAGTGATCTCATAACTGTGTAGGTGCCTACTTACTTTGCTTAAGACACAGTATAGAAATTTGTGAAAGTAGGGGCCTGGGACATAGCTTCATGGCACAAGTGCCTCACTGGCAAGTACAAGGTCATGAGTTCAAGCCCTGGTCCCGAAAGAAAGAAAGAAAGAAAGAAAGAAAGAAAGAAAGAAAGAAAGAAAGAAAGAGAAAGAAAGAAATTTGTGAAAGCATATTCTGTTACTTTAAAAAAAAATAGAGACGATGGTAGCTTTAACAGAAACAGCTTGTAGTAAAACTTTCTGGAGAGTTCTATCTAACCAGAACTTACAGTAAAACAAGCTTTTAGAGTGATAATTGATTTTCTGTTACAATGTAATATGATAAAACATGTTGTTTAATGGAACTAGACTGAGGAAATAAATTCTATGTAGAAATTTTTGTCACTGGGCCAGGGTTGTAGCTCAATGGCGTAAACGCCTACCTGGCCAGTGTGAGGTTGTGAGTTCAATCCACAGTACCACCAAAAAAAATAATCCTGGTGGAGCAGTCATGAATTTACCATACATGCAGTGGTTCCAGTTGGCAGGCACATGTGTTATATGCAGGTACCAGCCCCACACAAGGAGAGTAATCAGAGAACTGACTCAAACATAATATAAACATTTAATATAAAATGTCTTTAAATTCAAATGTAATTTCCATGTAGCAATAACATTCTTTTTTTTTTAATGAGTAGAACATATTTATTGAGGGAAAGAAAGCTCCTGTCTGAGAGGAGCAGTAACATTCTTATCTCTGAACTATACGTAATTTGTTTGCATTGTGGGTGCAAACAAACCATTATGTTATCTTATTATTCTGTAAAAAAAAGTTCAAGTATAAAATTTTGGTTTTGGTATTTATATTTAACATTTAAATTAAGTTACTATTTCCAATATCACCTAAATATAATATATTGATCCAATATAGAAAGTTAGCTTAATGGTAGAAATAAAGAGTCACCTTTTCAGGTTTGTAGTATTTCACATTTGTAACGTTAGCTTTACAGATAAATTAAAATCTAACAACCCTTCTATAGCATTATACTAATTAGGTAGTTTTTCCCAAGTTGGAGAATACCATACTAATGTAGTTGTAATGTTTTTAGACTTCATAACTTAAATCCATCATAACATTATAGAATCCATCCTTTACAGTTATGGGACAAAGTTTCAAAGAATTGTATTTTATTACTGCAATAAAACTATGTAAGGAATAAAAAAAATCCCAGTTTATCAAAAGTTTATCTAAATACTACTAGCTACTAAAAGCAAATTTTTCTTACCTGTTTCATAGTCATATATAGATGTGTTAGATGTTAACATTTAGTTTTGAGTTCAAATAGATAAATGATGATTATAAGTTCATAAATTTGGACAGCAAGAACATAGAAAATATGCACAGTGATTGAATTTACAATTTAAAGAATATAATTACTTTCTAGAATCAATTGCAATAGCAGTATGCTGACGCTATTGACAGTTTCCAGAAATTCAACAGAGATCATCTGTTCTCTATTACTTTTTCTTTAGGTACAATATTTAAGGTCAGAGTAATTCCGCTTATAAGCCAACAGTCTCACGTTAGTTCACATAGAGATCAAACTTTGATCTTGTCATAACTTTAAATGAACTAGCACGGGTCTAGATGTAGCCAAATGTGCAATTTAAAAACCAGTACTTAGGGCTACTTTAACATTTTGAAGGTTATTAAAGAGTATGTTGTCGGCCAGGCATGGTGGCGCACGCCTGTAATCCCAGCACTCGGGAGGCTGAGGCAGGAGGATTGGTGTGAGTTTGAGACCAGCCTGGGCTACAAAAGTGAGCTCAGGACCAGCCTCAACTGCATAGCGAAACCCTGTCTCAAAAAGACAGAAAAAAAAAAAAAAAAAAAAGAGTATGTTGTCTTCTAAGCTGCTAATTTGATGAAATGGTTAACATGTACATCACGGACTGGATAACTCCTTTCCTTAGGGTGCGGTACCTTACATATAGTAAATGCCCTCAAACATGAGCTGGTGAGATTGGTGACGTTATTTTTTCCCTTTTGCTATTCCAAGTCCAGTTGCATTATTCTGCAGATGCTATTTCAGCACTTCAACTGTAGAAGAAAATTACATAATTTTCTCTATACAGAGAAAAACAACCAAACTTACCAGTTAAGGAACTGTTTCAGGAATTGTTGGAAGAAGAGTTATTCTAGAGTCACCGCACTAGGGTTGCTGTGCTATGCACTCAGAAACAACTCCTTCAGCTTCTGAACATTTGGTTTGGAACACTTGTTTGATAAATATTCTCTTAAATGCTTGGGCACAAGCTCTTGCTGGAAGGTCAGATCCTTGCCATTTGTCTTGGGTGTTTCTGAAGATGGTCTATTCTTCCCGCTAACCCTACTCACTTCTGCACTTGGAGCTCCAACGCTATGATAGATAAGGCCAATACAGAATGTATTATGCTTTAGAAAGTATGATCTTCAAGGCCAGGCAGATATCTCAGGGTCACAAATGCCTGCCTGGTAAGTGCAAGGTCCTGAGTTCAATACCCGGTTCCACAAAAAAAAGAAAGTATGATTCTACAGTGACATGCCTTAAGAGGAGCTTCTAATCTTTCAAAATTTGGATTATTTTCCCTTTCAAAAGGCAAGTTCTCTTGAGTGAGTAACAGTTGTAGAAATTGAAAGGCAGTGGTAGCTTTGACTTTCCAACACACCATCTACAAGACAGTGTTTTCCATTCTCATCAAATCTGAAGCAGTGAACTCATGATGACTTACTCAGATCAAGCCATTTGTCAATGGGACCTTTTTTCCTTTTCTATTAATTTTACAAAAATAAAAGCAGCTCAATCCAACACATCAAAGGTGCTTGGGCTGTCCCTTCATTTTAGACAGAATCTGTCCAGTAAATTCACAGCAAGAAAAAAAATGTCTCCATATCAAAGCCAAAGAACTGAGCTAGACTAAGAAGATCTTTTGCTTCAAAATTCCTTAGTCTTGCACTCATTCTGAGGCCATTATCACGTGCAGATTCAATTAGTCTCAAACTACAGGCCTTTGGCTGGTGTCTTGCCTCTTGTTCCAACAGGGTATCCAGCTAGTGTAGCAGTTTCTGGAAGTCACTTGTCGGTACTTCTATCATCTTGGCAGAGACTGTGTCCCCGGAGTGTGAGCACCCTGCATGAGCCTACTCTCACCTTACCCATGATGTGGAATACCACACAGGCCTGGGAGAGAGAACTGTTGGGGCAGAGGTCTCAGTGGCGCCCTCCTCTGGCTGGGACCAAAGTGTTAAATCTTTCATTGGATTTACCCCTTGCTTTTTTCTCTTGTAAGCTTTCTTTTCCTTTTGAATCTTGCTGATTCTTCCATTTTCCCTTTCCCTGCCCCCTACATTTATTACTATTATTTTTTTTCTCAATAGTAAGGATGCAACTCAGGACCTTTGCATTAAACTATGTCCCCACCTCTTTTTCATTTTGAGACAAGGCCTTGTTAAATTGCCCAGGCTAGATGTGAACGTGGAACGCTCCTGAGTTAGTCTCCCAGAGTACTTGGGCTACAGGCCCAAGCCACCATGCCCAGCCTTTACTTCAGGTTTAAGCTTAGTTAAGTTTTAACCTCTTAGGAGCTGGGTATGGTGGCACATGCCTATAGTCCTAGCTCTTCGGAGGCTGAGGCAGAAGGATTGAAGTGAGTTTGAGACTAGCCTGGACTACAAAAGTGAGTGCAAGGCCAGCCTAAACTGCATAGTGAGACCCTGTCTCAAAAAGACAAAAAAAAAAAAAAAAAAGGAAATTTGTTCACCAAGAATATCATCTCGTAAAAGGGGAGGGCATAGGGTGGGGGTATAGCTCCACAGCACAGCACTTGCCTGGCAAGTATGAGGTCCTGAGTTCAATTCCTGTTACTGAAATTTTTTAAAGTGAAGGGGACAGCCATCCAAACAGATGCACAAGTGTATAGAACAAGGAAAAAGAATACTGAAAACCACAAAAGAAGAATCCTTAGTGACTTACACAGGCAAATCTGTAGGATAGCTGTCAACTTTCCTGTAATCTCTGGAGGTCAGTATGGCATGGAATGAAAATATTTCAAACCCTGAAAGGAAATAACTGGCATCTAGAATACTACATCAAGCAAACATACGTTTCAAATTTGATGGAGAAATAAAAGACTTTCCAAGATAAATATAAACTAAAGAAATTCATGACTACTACAGCACTGTGGAAGATACTTAAAGTAACTTTACATACAGAAAAGTATATAAGCTACTGTGAATCAGAAAAGAATCAACCATTAGAAAAGCAACAAAATGGCAGCAACTAGCATTTACCTTTGTAAAAGAACTGTAAATGTAAAAAGACTTCATTCTTAACTTAAAAGACTGGTAGGGAGAAGAAGAAGGAGAAGGAGAAGGAGAAGAAGAAGAAGAAGAAGATCCACTTCTTTTCTGATTTCAAGATTCATTATCAGGGCCAGTCAAATACCTCAGCTTGCTGTGCCAGCCCCACCCCTGGGGCTCCCTGAGAGGGCAATTGAGACTGGGTATGGTGGTGCCCACCTGTAATCCCAGCTCTTGGGAGGCTGTAAATAGGCAGATCACTGCAAGTCCCATCTAGTAGTGAGACCCTGAACACCCTGTAGAACATTCCCTAAAATACACAAAAGAAAAAAAAAAAAAAAAAGATTTACTAGCAAAACATACACTGACTGAATAGTATGAAAGACAATATTTATGCAGATGGAATCTGGATTGTTTTTTGTCTGAGACAGGGTTTTGCTATGCAGTTCAGGCTGGCACTGAATTCACTTTATAGCCTGGGCTGGCCTCAAATTCACAGCAGTCCTCCTGCCTCTGCCTCCTGAGTTCTGGAATTACAGATGTGCACGCCACCATACCTATCTGCAGATGGAATCTGAAAGCAAGCAAAAGTGGCTATACTCATACCCAACAAAGTGACCTTCAGGACACCATTATTCATAAGAGATAAAAGAGGCTACTACATATTGGTAAAGAGAAAATTCCACAAATATATAACAGTTGAAAATATAGATGCACCTAAAATCAGTGTGACCAATTTTATTAAACAAATACTAGTCAATATAGAGGAGCACAGACATCCAGAACAATAACAAATGGGTGACTTCAGTGTTCTCCTCTCACTGGTAGGTTATCCAGAAAGCAGTATCAAGGAAACGTCAGAGTTTAATTACACAGTAACTCAAATCGACATCCACAGAACATTACATTCAATAATTACAAAACACATTTCTTAGCAGCTTATGGAATGGAGGCAAAGTAAATCACATTATAAGTCATAAATCAAGTCTTAAAATCATCACCATCAAAGAAAGAAGTTTCTTTCACCAAACCATAATGATATAAAACTGGAAATCAACAGCAAGAAAAATTACAAAGTATACAAACATATGGAGGTCAAACAGTTCAATTTTGAACTATCAGTGGGTAACACCACTAGAATCCAGAGGATCGTTATGGACTGTGGTGAAAAGGTACAGTCTAATGTGTGAATTTCTAGGCACACACGACCTACCAAAGTTGAACCCAGGGGCTATCAAAAGCCTAAACATCAGTGATAAGCAATGATATTGAAACTAAATTGTCTCAATAAAGAGAGCTCAGGACCAGACAGATTAAGTGCTCAATCTTACCAGGCCATTAAAGAAAAAATTAAAGGAGACACTAGAAGATAGAAATACCTCCCATGTTCCTGAGCCTACCGACTATTATTAAAATGGTCATATTACCAAAAGTTATATACAAATTCAAAGCAATCTTCATCAAAACTCCAATGAAGTTCTTCACAGAACTAGAAAAAACAATCATAACGTTCAACAGAAACACAAAGACCCAGAAAATGCTAAGCAAGTCTAAGTAGAAAGAACTGAAGAAATCACAATTCTTGATTTCAAATTATACCTCATAGGACAAGTTTAGGGACACCAATCTGGTCAGAGACAGGCCCCGCCTCAGGCATCAAGAAAGGCAGGCATAGAATAACAAGGCAGAGATTACACAGAGATGAGGTGTGAGCAGGCTGGGAGTGCAAAGTCCAGGCTGACATTGTCCAAGGGAGTTCAGGACACTGCGCACAGCACACTCCACTTAGGCTGGAGGGCTGATAAAAAAAAAAAAAAAAAAAAAAAAAAAAAAAAAAAAAAAAAAAAAAAAAAAAAAAAAAAAAAAAAAAAAAAAAAAAAAAAAAAAAAAAAAAAAAAAAAAAAAAAAAAAAAAAAAAAAAATGTGCCTCAAACTGAGAATAACAAAAAATTCATAGTATTGGGATAAAAACAGACAAATACTAATTGGACTAAAACAGAGGAAAGAAATGACCCTATATAATTATAGACATCATATTTCTTTTCTTTTTTGAGACAGAATCTTGCTGACCTTAAACTCACTGTAGCCCAGGTTGACCATGAACTAAGAGCAATCCTCCTGCCTCAGTCTCTCAAGTGCTATTGATACAGGAAGAAAAAAACTGATCTGGGGTGGATGACCTCCAATAGGGAACCTCCAGATGATACAGGGAAAACCGATCCCCAACCTGAAAAGTACTTGGGATGAGTTCCTGTTCTCTAAAATCAAAGAATGAATTTTAGGAACAAAAGAGGTAATGAGCTGAACATATTTATTAGGGGAAAGAAAGCTCCTGTCCAAGAAAGGGACAGGAGGGGGTCCCAAGTGGGTGCCCACCCTGGAAGCTATCTCTTCCAGGGACTTTTATAGAGAACACATGGGAGCTCACTTAGGTGGGTATGAAGTGGTACGAAGACTATGGCCAACCAATGAGATTACAAGCACCATTGCTCAGGTAAAATTGATTAACATTGGGATCCATTGGGAAAGCAAGTCACGTAGCGAGCAGGCAAGAACACCACCTATTGAGCTTGGGCTAGTGACTTTTTCCAGGGTCTTTTAAGGTGATTGATACTTATTTAGCATATCAATCCCTGATGCCCACCCTTAAGTAAGTATGTAGTTGCTTCTGTTTACTCTTGTCCTGAGATCTGGCGAAAGGCAGAGAAGTGTCTGTCTCTACAGTTGGAAAATCACCTTGTCTTCCATGTTGTCCTTGAGGGCTTGCCTATAAAATTTCTATCTAATTTAGCTGCCTACAACACTAAGATTACAGGTGTGTGCCGCCACACCTGACAACCGTCTGATTTCTAACAAAGGGGCCAAAAACATACTGGGCAGCCTCTTTAACAAGTGAAAAAGTGGGTATCCATGTGTAGGAAGTTGAGGAGGGCTGGGGACTGGCACAGTTGTTTAAGTGTCTGCTCAGGCAAATGCAGTCAGGCACAGTGAACCTGGGTTGGATCCCCACTTCTATGAGCCTCACCCACCAGGCCTGGAGGGCATTGTCAGACAGACCAAAAAAAAAAGGCTTTCTCATATGTAGGAAATTAAAACTAGACTCCTATCTCCTACCTCTCCCAAAAATACATTCAAAAAATGGATCAAAGACCTAGGTACTACATAAGAACTGAAACTTTTTTTTCAAAACTAGTGATCAAACTCAGGACATTGAACTTGCCAGGCAGGCACTTGTGCCTCTGAGCTATCTCCCCAGCCCCAAGAATTGAAACTTTGAAGTTGCCAGACGATAATATTGAGGAAACACTTGAAGCCCTAGGCATGATCAGAGAAATTGGGAGTAGGGCCCCAGGAGCTCAACTGAGAGCAAGAATCAGCCAATGAACTTACCTTATATGTTTTCTATGGAGCAAAGGAAATTGTCAACAGAATAAAGAAAAAAACCTGTAGAATAGGAGAAAATGTTTTCCAGCTATTCTGAGAGATAATTAACATCTGGAATATACAAAGTTCTAAAAAACTTAACACAAGCTTGGGAGGCTGAAAACAGGAGGATCACTACAAGTCTAATCTGTGTAGTGAGACCCTGTAGACCCTGTACTATATACATTAAACACACACACACACACACACACACACACTGACCCAATCAAAAACTAGGCAATGAGAGGCTGGAGTATAGATAGAATGACTAAGTGCCTGCCTCTCAAGAGTAAGGACCTGTGTTCAATCCCCAGTTCCACATGCTGTGGCAGCCCCAGAATCTGTATACTGGCCACGGAAATCTGGAGCGGTGGCACACGCTTATAATCCCAGAGCTGGGGAGACAGTGCATCACTACAAGTCCAAGCTGTGTAGCAAGACCCTGTACCAAATAAATAAAAGATGTTTAAAAAGATTAAAAACTAAATGAATCGACAGGTACTATTCAAAAGAAGCAGAAACTAAAAATGTTTATCGTTAGAGAAATATAAATCAAAACTATACTGACCTACTCTCCTCAGTTGGAATTGCTATCATCAAGAACACATACACACAAAAAGACTGGGGAAATAGCTCCCAGGCACAAGTGCCTGCCTGGCAAGTGCAAGGTCATGAGTTCAAACCCTGGTTCTGGAAAATAAATAAATAAATAAATAAATAAATAAATAAATAAATAAAATTAAAAATAAAACACAAAAAAAGAAAAAAATGTGCAAAAGAAAACTCAAAAGACTAGTAGGGGATGAGGCAGGAGGATCACTGTGAGTTTGAGACCAGCCTAGGCTACAAAGTGAGAAAGTGAGCTCAAGGCCTGTATAGCAAGGCTGTGTCTCAAACAGGTTAAAAAAAAAAAAAAAATTCAAAAGACTATGGTAAGGATGTGGAGAAAAAGGACTACCTTTACATTACTGGTAGGAATGCAAATTAGTGCAAATACTATGGAAATCAGTACTAAGATTCCTCACAAAGCTGAAAATAGAACTCCTATTTTGCTCCTTGATATGTTCCCAAGGGGATAAAGTGAGCATGCTGCCTGCTCTTTTTTTCTATAAAATGCGTAATAGCTAAGGTATAACCTGTGTAGGTGGCCATAGCAGATGAGCAAATAAAATGTGGCACACATACTAACTGGAGCAGTATCAGCTGTGAAGAGGAATAAAATTTTCATATGCAGGAAAAATAGGTAAAATTAATGAACACCTGTCTTAGTTTCTCTTCTCTTGTTGCTGGGACAAACACCCAACACTCAAAATGAGGGAAGGGAAGGTTTATTTAGCTCACAATTACTGGAGGTTTCAGTCCATATTCAGCTGGCTCCAAAGCAGACTGGCACATGTCAGAGGGCAACCTTCCATGGTGGCAGGCAAGAATAAGAGCACAGGGAGAGTGAGCAGCAGCTCAAGCAGCTAACTTCCCTTCTTCCCTTACCTTAAAATGCAAAGCAGCTGCCCCAGGGGAGGGGCAGCACCCACACCCACAATAATCGATTAGAAACTCCAGAAGCCATCTGTGACTGCTTGAGGCTTTGGTGGGACACCTACACACAAGCCATGACATCACCATATTAATAGAAGTAAGCTAGATTCAGAGGCATAGCACATGGTTTTCCTAGTACGTGGACTCTGAAAAGTAAGTTATGGAAGAAGTAGGGCGATCAGTGCTAGGCAGGAGGAGGAGGATACAGGGAAGAGGGATTACGAAGGGCAATGGAATGGATACAGTCAAAATGTTACAGGAAAAATTACCATGTCTGCATCCTGTGCACTGAATAACTACTACCAGGACAACAATAAGCAGTGTATCAATTATTGGGAAGGTACTACTAGTGTGCTTTGAAATTGTGGTATTGTTATGTCTTATTAAAAGTAATTTAAAAAGAGAAAAGAGTGATAAATAGTAAAGTGTGAGTAAATGAGATTAAAAAGCTCATATGTAGGGCCAGCGGTATAGTTCAGTGGATTAAGAGCTTGCTTAGGGAACCGCAGGGATCAGGGTTCGGTTCCCGGCTCTGCATGCTTCACTGGTCCCGCTCTCCAGCTCAGTGAGCCAGTGATGGAGTCTGGGCGTGGTGCACACACCTGTAATCCCAGCACTTGGGAGGTACAAGCAAGAGGATTACTATGAATCAGTAGTGAGACAAAAAAAAAAGAAAGAGACAAAAAAAAAAAAAAGCTCATGAGCAGTGTGATCTTAAAATACTTACACAAGAGGAGTTGAATACTGAGTACATCCAGATAGTGAATTGTTAAAGGTCTTACTGTATTCTTTTCTGTATTGATTGAATTTTATATGAATATGCAATGTCCTTATAATCAAAAGAGGCTATAAATCCATTGTCGCTTGAACAGTGCAATAAGTTAATAATTTTTAAAATATGTTCAAAAAAGGATAATAGTATGAAAATAAAATAGAAACCAACATCAAAAAATGAAAAAAGGCAAATCTAAAAAAAAGATGTTAAAAAATGTATAGACACTGGGGCTGGGGAGATAGCTCCGAGGCACAAGTGCCTGCTGGGCAAGTGCAAGGTCGTGAGTTCGAACCCTGGTCCCACCAAAAAAAAAAAAAAAAAAAAA